>JAODAL010027127.1:0-55470 GCA_025379985.1 Phyllomedusa bahiana | reverse complement strand
AGGGAATGACTTTCGGGTTTTGTCAACTAAATGCCTCTCTGTAAAGCCGGATAGCTGCGTGAGGAACGGGAAAGGGGTTCCCCCCCGGGTCAATTAGGGCTTGAGAGGTGTAGGTGTTTCAGCGGGAAATTTAATTCGTGTGAAAAAACCTTTCCCAGGGCAAAAAAAAAATTTTAAACCCCCTTTTCCTATGATGTATTGCTCTTATAATTGCCTGGGGCCCTTTAATTTTATTATCCCTGTCCAAAGCCCCAAATAGGGGTGAATAATTCTGTCTTTAAACCTACGATTTTTTAAATAATTACAGGGGCTGCCTGCAGTAAAGTGAGGTTAGTCTCCCTTTTACCATTCGGGAGTTTTATCTCTTTATTTAATCCAAAATTTTAAAAAAAGGGACAAGATTTTTTTTGGGTCATTTTTAATTGCATAGGACTGGTTAAATTTAAAAAAAAAATTTCCTGGCAAAAAGGTTTTTCCCGAAAGTTTTTTTTTAAAAAACAAAAATCCCCCTTTCCCCGGATGGAAAGTTTTTCCCCCCCCCTTTTTTAAAACCAGGAAACGGTACGGGCATGTGAAAACTCTCCCTCCCTCTTAACCTTAGGGGCCCAAAAGACGGGAAAGGGTAGATCTCCGATACCATTTTGCTGCCGCGATCTCCCTCCTTATGGTCCGTGTGGTCATGATTTTTTACGAGATGCCAAAGTTTGGTGCCAGTTTCCTGGTCCGGTGTGATCATTGGGGCACGTGAGCGCAGGCTATCTGGGCTGCTGGAGGTGCGTAGCAGACCTCTTTTAAAAAAGGAAAACCCATGCCCAATAAAACAGACAGTTTTCAAAAAATCTCCAAAAAAATGGGAATCTCGAAAAGAGAAGGGAGAGTGACTTTTGATCACTATATTTACTTTTTTTGCCTAGGCAAAAAAAACCTTCTATCAGTTTCAATCTATAAAACACTAAAACCTAACTTTTATTGGGTAAAAACACAACCCTCTATACACACTTTTTAAAAACCTGTTTTTTTAACCTCCCAATTTATCTTTTTTTCTATTTTCTAAAAGGAAAAATCCTTTTCTATTATCAAGCCCTGGTGGAACACACCTATTAACAGTGGACCCTTAAAAAAAAGAAATTTTTCCCAAAAACTCCATAAGGGGAAAATTGGTTTTCTCCCCTTTGTCTACAGTGCCCAACCCGCTAAAAAGGGTATAAAAAGGGGAAACCTTAAATATGTTTTATGCCCAAATCAAAATTGGGGAAATGACTGCCCAAGTAGGATCCCTTGGGTTCCTTACTGGATTTTAAGTAAATTTAAACGGGTATATATAAGGGTTTTCTCCTGTTAATGGGTGGTGTTTCCACCAGACTTGATATTAGAAAAAGGAGTTTTTTCCCTTTAAAGAATTTAGAAAGGGAAAATTTGGGAGGGGTTTGGGAAAAACGGGTTTTTTAAATAGTGTGGAAAAGGGGTTTAAAGGGTTTTCTACATAATAAAATTTTTCGTTTTGGGGGTGTTTTATGTTTTGGAGAACTGATAGATTTTAAAGTTTGCCTGTGGCAAAAAAGTAAATATAGTAAAACAGCGAGACACATTTTTTGGGTTGCTTTATTTTCGTAGAGCCCTGAACCTACCGACCGACTGAGTGGGGGGGAAGGGTGAAACGAGTTGGTGATATTGTATGCGGACACCTGCTTGGGAATTAGAGCCACGGTGGAACCATCTGTGACCTTGAACAAAAGATAAGTACAAGACATGGCGGTGAATGGGAATCCAAGGCCAAGACCTGGTAGGACCGAGGGTGTAGGAACGAGATGCCCTTACCTGATAGTGCGCAAGTGAGTTCAGCCTCTTCCAGTCGCACTCGATTTTGGTGGTGACATCCTCATCCTGAAGCACGATGCGGGTGATACGCCCCTGGCGCCACTCTGTAAAGTGAAGGAGCAAGAGACGTCACCATTGCCCAATACACGATCCATACTATCCCCACCTGTCTCCTTCCCAAATCTACACATTTAGGAGGCAATAATCCAGCCATTTATAAACATATACAGCAATCAATAAAAAGGGGCTTTTAGTAAAGGGGTTGTTATACTTTGATTTTCTTACCTCACCTTTTTCTTGGTTTTTTTTAAATTCAGGGGAGGTTCCTGGTTTTACTAGGGCAGTAGAAGCCCAGGCGTGGCTTGAAAACCAGTGTTGGAGCCTACATGAGAGATCAAACAGGTCTGGCTATAGCAACCAGTGCTGGCAGCCTATCAAAGAGACAAAAGGTTGTAGTTTAGCACTGAGGAGCTGAGCGGGGCCCATTACAAAGGGGGGATATTAGGAATAGGTGGGAACACGGGGGTAATGGACACATATTGCAAAGTGACTTGTTTTTGCATGATTTTAACATAAAAAGCAATCCTTATAGCGAGACAACCCAAAATTTTGGGAAGCTGACAGCAAGCAGATGTATTGACATTTAATAGAAAGTAAACTGTAAATTCCCATCTAAACTTTGTAGCTGTGCCCCCCTAGGTCCATTCCATTTTGGGCCTTAGGTAGGGAATGCCCTTTAGACGGCTCCCTTTTGTCCTTGACCTGGGTGACTGTATCACAGTTCAGGACCTTAACAGGGATCTCTGTACCAGTCTCACTGTCTGGACAAATGCAGCTCAGGGTCTACAACAGAAAGCAAGTGAATGAGGACAGGAGACGGCAAGGCCAACCATGGTGGCAGATCACAGTGGAGTGTAGACTAACCAGGACTTTGTAGTCGATCTGCTGTCGGATGAGTTTGTCTTCACTTAGAGAGTAGCGAGCCTCCCCGGTGATGGCGTCTATAGGTCCCTTCTCCATCTGCTGCTTGATGGCACAGAAGAGCATGAAGAGCGGCTCTCCGGCACATTCCTAGGAAGGAAGACATCATTTACCATCTACTAAAGACTTCTATATAGTGTCAGGATCAAGGGACAGTTGGTGCAGCCCTCAGTTGTGCCCTGGAGCAGCTTGACAACCTTATGTTTTTCCTGATGGCTCACCTTAAGGAATTTATACAGCAGGAAAGTAAACCAAGTCGTCAACCTCTTCTCTGCTACCGACTCCGTCCTACAAAGATACAAGAAGACACAATAACTTACACGTCTCATCATGAGCAGAAGCTGAACTCCAAGAATAAACTTCACTGGGGGGGCCCAAGAATCATTTCTACCGGGGGGCCTCGAGAATCAGCTCCACCGGTGGGCCTCGAGAATCATCTCCACCGGGGGGCCTCGAGAATCATCTCCACCGGGGGCCTCGAGAATCATCTCCACCGTGGGCTCGGAGAACATCTTCCACCGGTGGGCCTCGAGAATCATCTCCACCGGGGGGCCTCGAGAATCATCTCCACCGGTGGGCCTCGAGAATCATCTCCACCGGTGGGCCTCAAGAATCATCTCCACCGGTGGGCCTCAAGAATCATCTCCACCGGTGGGCCCCAAGAATCATCTCCACCGGTGGGCCCCAAGAATCATCTCCACCGGTGGGCCCCCAAGAATCATCCCCCCGGTGGGCCCAAGAATCATTTTCCACCGGTGGGCCCCAAAGAATCATCTCCCCCGGTGGGCCTCAAGAATCATCTCCACCGGTGGGCCTCAAGAATCATCTCCACCGGTGGGCCTCAAGAATCATCTCCACCGGTGGGCCTCAAGAATCATCTCCACAGGTGGGCCTCAAGAATCATCTCCACTGGTGGGCCTCAAGAATCATCTCCACTGGTGGGCCTCAAGAATAATCTCCACTGGTGGGCCTCAAGAATAATCTCCACTGGTGGGCCTCGAGAATCATCTCCAGTGGTGGGCCACAAGAATCATCTCCACTGGTGGGCACAAAGAATCAACTCCACTGTTGGGCCTCAAGAATCATCTCCAGTGGTGGGCCTCGGGAATCATCTTCACTGGTGGGCCCAAGAATAATCTCCACTGGTGGCCCTGAAAATCATCTCCACTGGTGGCCTCAAGAATCACCTCCACTGGTGGCCTCAAAAATCAACTCCACTGGTGGGCCTCAAGAATAATCTCCACTGGTGAGCCACAAGAATCATCTTCACTGGTGAGCCTCAAGAATTATCTCCACTGGTGGGACTCAAGAATCAACTCCACTGGTGGGCCTCAAGAATCATCTCCACTGGTGGGCCTCAAGAATCATCTCCACTGGTGGGCCTCAAGAATCATCTCCACTGGTGGGCCTCAAGAATCATCTCCACTGGTGGGCCTCAAGAAGCAGCTCCATGGTGGGCCTCAAGAATCGTCTCCACTGGTGGGCCTCAAGAATCATCTCCACTGGTGGGCCTCAAGAATCATCTCCACTGGTGGGCCTCAAGAATCATCTCCACTGGTGGGCCTCAAGAATCATCTCCACTGGTGGGCCTCAAGAATCATCTCCAATGGTGGGACCCTAGAATCATCTCCAATAGTGGGACCCTAGAATCATCTCCAATGGTGGGACCCTAGAATCATCTCCAATGGTGGGACCCTAGAATCATCTCCAATGGTGGGACCCTAGAATCATCTCCAATGGTGGGACCCAAGAACCTTTCTGACTCTACATCCAAAAATCAGAATAAATCCCTGGATCAGCGCTCCTTCTCCTACTCTAGATGTTATAATTCCAGTCTCACCTGCGCAGTAATAGTTTGGGGTGATTCTTGCTCTCCAGGTTCTTCTCAATTAAGTCACTAAGCAGCTGCTTGAGGAGGACGGTGGCGTACTCCATGCGGCCTTGGAGGGACACCATGACCAGTGACGCCACGTTGCCCCGATCCCGCATGGAGAAGCTGCGCTGGTTTTCCAGGGTGTGAATGAACGTCAGCAGGAAGGTCTTGTTATTCAGGAGTTGTCCGAAGAGTCTCAGTGCTTTCTCCACATTCGGAGGGATCTGCAAAAAAATACATCAGAAAATCTTACGGAACTTCTTTGTACATCAAACCTGGAATTACATCCCTGACCATCAAAACGAACAGGAAGAACTTACATCCAGCTCCTTGAGCACCGGGTGGTCCTCAATGCCAGGAAACAGGACCCGCATGGCGTATGTCTTATACTCCAGAAATGGGATCTTCACACCGTCCATGTTATTGGTCAGCTCATTAATGTCTGTTTGAAGCTCGGCAAATGCTGTGGGGGAAAAATACCCCCAAAAAACATGACAGTCAGTTACCAACATGGGGAGGAGTCTGAGAATACACCGCACTAATTATTTGTATGTATGACATCATGGCCACCGCCCTTGTCCCACAGGGGAGTATCAGGTGGTTCTGAAATGGCACACTCCAAGTGGACACAGACACTGCTATGTCACTTGACCCAGGGATTTATAATACCCCATCCCTAATAGGAAGAAAGACAACCCACTGAGTAACGTTCCAAGTCCAAGAGAAACACATCTGGGTGCGCTTTGCTGTATATTATATTGTTGTTGTATATTATATTGTTGCTCCTAGATCTCCTAAGACGGTTGGAAAATAGTAGTGGTTATTTTTTGGAGTCGCCCTTGTCAGTGCGGATAGCCCGCAAAGGGACAAATTAGGGTACACCCAAGTCTAGGGACCGTAAACTTTTGAAATAATACCCTGGAACATGGATAAACATCTGACCTGAAACAACCAGATATAGCTCAAAGATCAGAGCTAGACAGGCAGTCCCCGGGTTACATACAAGATAGGGACTGTAGGTTCGTTCTTAAAGGGGTTGGCTCACTTCAATGATTGCTGCTTTTTATGTTATAGATATTGCAAAAACAAGTCACTTTGCAACTTATGTCCATTAACAGTGTCCTAACTATTCCTAGATATCCCCTCAGGTCACTATAGCTACACACCTGTTTGATCTCTCCTGATAGGCTGTCAGCACTGGTTGCTATAGCTACACACCTGTTTGATCTCTCCTGATAGGCTGTCAGCACTGGTTGCTGTAGCTACAGACCTGGCTTCTACTGCAGTCTAGTGGAAGCCAGTGAACATGCCCCTGAATTCAAAGTGAAACCAAGAAAACAGAACTGAAGCAAGAGGAATCAATGAAGTGAGACAACCCCTTTAAGTTGAATTTGTATGTAAGTCGGAACACATATATTTAGTACATGTGCGGTGTGTGTGGCACTTATAGTTGCTGTGGAACATGTAACTACAGGTGTCAGCATTCCACAGCAGCGCAAGTTAAACACATGTACTAATCAACACTAATACAATTGTACATGTGTGGTTTGGGATGCTGGCACCTCAACAACTACAGCATGCCACACATGGGTGCTGAGCAGTGCAGGCGGCCAAAGAGAAGTGGGGGCGGGCGAGACCTGTAGCAAGGGAAGTGAGAGAGAGCGGTGCTGGGGCATTACACTGTACCAGACACATAACTTACTACATACATTGCAGTTGGGACATTAAACACCGGGCACCGCTGCTATACTGGGACAGAATGATGTCCTCCAGCCCGATGCACAGAAGAGTTATTGGCAGCCGCACACTGTACAGCCATTGGGTACGGTACTGCAGCAGTGTCTATGAGGTAGATTGAGTGATTTTATAATAAGTTACCACTGAGCATCACCCAGCAGTGTACCCAGAGCCCTCTCTGCTTCAGAGCATTCCCCCGCAGTGCACCCAGAGCCCCCTCTGCTGCAGAGCATTGCCCAGCAGTGCACCCAGAGCCCCCTCTGCTGCAGAGCATTGCCCAGCAGTGCACCCAGAGCCCCCTCTGCTGCAGAGCATTGCCCAGCAGTGCACCCAGAGCCCCCTTGTCAGCAGAGCATTGCCCAGCAGTGCACCCACAGCCCCCTCTGCTGCAGAGCATTGCCCAGCAGTGCCCCCACGGCCCCCCCGGCTGCAGAGCCTGGCCCAGCAGTGCCCCCCAGGCCCCCTCGGCTGCAGCGCAGGGCCCAGCAGTGCACCCAGAGCCCCCTCTGCTGCAGAGCATTGCCCAGCAGTGCACCCAGAGCCCCCTCTGCTAGAGAGCAGTGCCCAGCAGTGCACACAAAGCCCCCTCTTCTACAGAGCATTGCCCAGTAGTGCACCCAGAGCCTCCTCTGCTGCAGAGCATCGCCCAGCAGTGCGCCCAGAGCCCCCTCTGCTACAGAGCATTGCCCAGCAGTGCACCCAGAGCCCCCTCTGCTGCAGAGCATTGCCCAGCAGTGCACCCAGAGCCCCCTCTGCTGCAGAGCATTGCCCAGCAGTTCACCCAGAGCCCCCTCTGCTACAGAGCATTGCCCAGTAGTGCACCCAGAGCCCCCTCTGCTACAGAGCATCGCCCAGCAGTGCACCCAGCGCCCCCTCTGCGGCGGAGCATCGCCCAGCAGTGCACACACAGCCCCCTCTGCTACAGAGCATTGCCCAGCAGTGCACACACAGCCCCCTCTGCTACAGAGCATTGCCCAGCAGTGCACACAAAGCCCCCTCTGCTACAGAGCATTGCCCAGCAGTGCACACAAAGCCCCCTCTGCTACAGAGCATTGCCCAGTAGTGCACCCAGAGCCCCCTCTGCTACAGAGCATTGCCCAGCAGTGCACCCAGAGCCCCCTCTGCTGCAGTTTTGCCCAGCAGTGCACGCAAAACCCCCTCTGCTGCAGAGGATTGCTCAGCAGTTCACCCAGGGCTCCCTTTCTGCAGAGCATTGCCCAGCAGTACACCCTGTGCTACCTTTGTTGCAGGGCATCACATAGCAGTATATATATAAAAAAAACAAAAAAAAAAACCATCTGCTATCAGGAAAGTGCTTCTCTCCAGACACTGACACTTTCTAGCAGACTTTAGACTGGTTCTGCTCACTTAAATGGGTTGTCTCACTACATTGATTCATCTTACCTCAGTCCTGTTTTTTTGGTTTCATTTTGAATTCAGGGGCGTGTTTACTGGCTTCCACTAGGCTGCAGTAGAAGCCAGGTCTGTAGCTATAGCGACCAGTGCTGGCATCCTATTAGGAGAGAGTAAACAGGTCTGTAGCTATAGCGACCTGAGGAGCTGATGCAGCCCATACAAGAGGGGATATCTAGGAATAGGTAGGACACTGTTAATGGACATATATTGCAAAGTGACTTGTTTTTGCAAGATCTTTACATAAAAAGCAGCGATCCTTGTAGTGAGACAACCCCTTTAAGTCACGTGATCGTGACGTCATGAAAGGTCCTTTACCCGACTGGAAAGAAGCAGCTACTCTCCGGAGTTGGACACTCAGCAGTGAGTACAGGAAAGGCTTGTCTCCGGCAACGGCTGCTCCTGTGGAATGTCGCTGCAATTCTATTTGTTTTTATTGTTTGTGTTATTTATATACACGCTTATGTTTTACAGTCCTGCTTCTTATAGGGAGTGCATTATGGGAACTGTAGTTCCTGCTTGCTCCCATCTTAGTGATCAAAGCTAAGATGGGAACAAGTCAGGACTACAGTTCCCATAATGCACTCGATGTCAAGATCATGCTTGCAGCCAATCGGCTTCCATATTTGTTTGCCACGTTCCGACATTATGGGGCGTTACTCAGTGTGTGACGTCAGCACACTGAGCCACGCCCCATACGTCTCTGTTCGTAACTACGAGATGTACGCAACTCGAAACGACGCAACTCGAAACGACGCAACTCGAAACGACGCAACTCGGGGACTCACTGTACATGTAAGAAACACCACAAACGTCAAGAGGTGGTGAGTGAACAATGATTTTGCTGTATGCGATCATCATATCGTGACATATTTGATATTTTATGGATATATTTATTAAAAGCTAAATTTTACACAGGTAGGATTTTTTTAGTCCCTTAGAAAAGTGGTTCTGAGTGACCCCGTTTTATCTGAACAATACGTACCCCTGGAGAATCCTGGCCCTTAAGGCCGTGTTCACACGGCTTATTTCGCCGCGGATTGGCGCCGTACTGCGCGCCGGATTTGCGCTGCAGTACGGCGCCAATCCGTCGCTGTAATTACGGTAATCCCCTGTTCACATAGAGAACAGTGGATTCCGTCGCCGCTCCCCGTTCGGCGAATCCGCCGGGCGGGGAGAAAGTGACATGTACATTATCCAGGCGCAATACACGCCATGGATAATGCAAGTCTATGGGGCCGGCGCGCCGCGCCCCCGCCCCTTATTCAAGCCGGAATTGCGAGCGCAATCCGGCTCGCAATTCCGGCTTGAATAAGCCGTCTGAACGAGGCCTAATAGTCAAAGGGGTTTTCCAAGACTCTTTAAAAACCTCCTCACCACCTCCCACTGTCTTAAAATACAAAACTGCCCAATACTTACTTCTCCCATCACCCCTGTTACAGCACTGCCCCCCTCCACCTCCCTGACTGATGATGTCACGTTCATGAATCACATGATGCTTCAGCCCATCAGTTTTCTCTGGACAGAGATTGGTTGCAGCATCATGTGATCCATGAACGTGACATCATCAGTAAGGGGGGACCTCTAGTGATGGGAGAGGTAAGTATGGATATTTTTTGATTATAGCCCAATGGAAGGTGTTAGGGAGGGTTTTAAAAGTATTAGAAAACCCCTTCAAGTTTTTTTAGGTCTTCTCTGACTCCTGTGGAGTTACATAGTTAGTACGGTTGAAAAAAGACACGTGTCCATCAAGTTCAACCAAGGGTGGAGAAAATGTGGGTGAAGGGAGAGAGACAAGGACTTTAAGCCCAGCCTCCCCACTGGTGAATGCCCTGAAACCCACAAGGCTAGAACCAATCTGCTCCAGGGGAGACCCCATCTCTGACCCCAGAGCCTCCACCAGCCAGGATCTAGAATTTTACATGGCTACATATGCATTAATATTCTTTAGTTCCAGGTAGGTATCTAAGCCTTTCTTAAAACTCTCTACAGTTCCTGCTGTGACCAGCTCCTCAGGCGGCTATTCCACAGATTCACAGTTCTTACAGTGAAGAACACCCTTCTCCTCTGGAGATTGAATCTTTTTTTTCTCTAGTAAAGGGGCAGCTGTCGTACCCAAGCCTGCAGCATAGTTATGTCTATGTCCCCCTGACAACACTTCTTGTTCTAGCATTTTTAAAGGGATCATGTATATAATGACCATGCGCACATATCTACCCCAAAGTATTATGGATGTAGACAATGACGGGGTTTGTTATTTGGCTTCACATATTGTCCCTAATGTCAGGAAACAGACAGGAAGTGTTGTCATAATGGCACAATAGTGGGAAACCATGCGAGTGTGCCATAAAAGTAGGTAAGAGCCACAGCTACAAGAATCATCAGCAGCATGAGAAGCACCTTATATTAGCACAAAATCGGGGTGGCAGGAGTCGATGGTGGGGGTGGGTGGGGATGTAGATGGGGGTAGGTACTGTTATGTATGTCCTAAAGATTTTTTTTTTGCTTCCACCTGTAGGGTACAGTCTCTCAGCGCCACTCCCGGCGCCTGCCGTGCCCTTGGGATGCCGGAACGGACAGCTGTTAATGTCTGCGGGGAATGTTCTGTTATTGTATCCAATCTGACTTCTAGCAGCTAATGAAGTCCCAAGAGGGGAGAATGTCAGTGATGGAAATTTTCATGCCAGGGGGAAGGAACCGTATCCAAAATCCGGAGCGTTCACAGCTTATGACAGCGAAAGATATGACTTAATGTGTGTAGGCGGGTCTAATGCTAGAACCAGCAGAAGGAGATTGCAAACCTCCATCCCTGATGATACTCAACCACCTTCATTAACATGCAGATAACACAGGTGTCTATTGTGCAGGGGAGAGGAGATCGCGGAACAGATGGCAGCCATGACACCAATGTGAACTGGGTCTATTTGCTATTGGTAGCTGTACCTGATATCTTGCACCAGATTACCCCATTATCGTATTGAATGAATTTTAATGGCAGCCATGATACCAGTGTACTGGGCCGTACTGGTTGAAACTGTACCTAAAATTCCCCATTATCCTCATGAGCACATTTGAATGGCGGCCATAACGCCCGTATACTGCACCTGACTGGTTGCTACTGCTAACCATACTTGATATTCCTCACAAATTTAACCCACTGTCCCTATGAGCAGAGGCGTAGCTACAGGGGGTGCAGCGGTAGCAGTCGCTACCGGGCACTGCAGCCTAAGGGGGCCCAAAAATCCCTCCTGCCAAATAAGAAGCCACTAGTATTGAAAGTGACAGATGGTAACTGGGGGGCCCCATTTTACTTTTTGCACTAGGGCCCAACAGCTTGAAGTTACGCCAATGCCTATGAGTAGCTATGAATGGCAGCCATGACACCAGTCTGAACTGGACCTGATTAGTCGCCATTGGTAACCATATAAGCCATTGAAAAAGTGTCTCTTCCTAGGCGGGGTGGAAATTTACGACATCTATTGCGAGATAGGGAAACTTATTGGATTATAACAGACACTATACACCCCAAAAGGTCTTAAAGGGGTTGTCTCACTACATTGATTTATCTTACCTCAGTCCTGTTTTCTTGGTTTCATTTTGAATTCAGAGGCGTGTTTACTGTCTTCTACTAGGCTGCAGTAGAAGCCAGGTCTGTAGCTATAGCAACCAGTGCTGGCAGCCTATCATGAGAGATAGAACAGGTCTGTAGTTATAGCAACCAGTGCTGGCAGCCTATCATGAGAGATTGAACAGGTCTGTAGTTATAGCAACCAGTGCTGGCAGCCTATCATGAGAGATTAAACAGGTCTGTAGCTATAGCGATCTGAGGAGCTGATGCAGCCTATACAAGAGGGGATATCTCAGAATAGGTAAGATATTGTTAGTGAACATATCTTGCAAAGTGACTGGTTTTTGCAAGATCTTTTACATAAAAAGTAATCCTTGTAGTGAGACAACCCCTTTCATCTTAGGAATGAAATTTTACATAATTATTAATGGCTTTTTTTTCCCTGCGATTATAGTTCTGTGATAGCAGTCCACCCATATGTTCATTCTCCTTTTTTCTTCTATATGATGTTGTGTCTTTATTAGGTAGTAGCGTGTATATTATGTGTGTTCATACATTGCTTTATCTCTTGTCATGTTTAGTGTTCTTTTTTATAGTCTGTTGCTTTTAACAGATATTTGTCCCAGTTGGTGCGGTATACTCTTCGCTGCCTGTTAGCCTCCGCTGCTGTGCTTCGTGTCCTGCACTTTTGGGATGTGGTTTAATGCGCTGCGCCCATCTGTGTGCTGGTTGCTGCGCAAGCGCGGTCGCTCACTGTTTGTGAGCAGATCGCGCATGCTCGGTTTTTCCGGCATTCTCTGTGACGCGGTCGCTCACGTCATTCTTTGCCGGACGTCGGGTCGGAGCTGCATGTGGCGGGTTTTCCTGGCACCAGGTGAGTGGATGCCATCTATTAGTCACTATATAACTAGGGGTAGAGTGTATTATGATATGCCATGACTAAGGGATAGTATCCCGAAACGCGTCGTCGTCTTTACATTTTTGCCATTGTCATCGTCTGCCTCTGCCATCGACCATCTCTTTTCAATAAAGTTTCAATAAAGGATCTTTGTTTTATCTGAAGCTACGCTGGATCATCTTTCTTTTCTTTTTTATTGGTAACCATATATCTAATGTTCAGCACCAATCTACCAATCAGTAGCCAGAAGAGCTGATCTGAATGGTAGCAATGGTCTGGGTGCAGCAATGGTTGGTGCAGAATATGGAGTACAGTTACCATTAGCGACCAGTCGGGCCAAGTACACTGGAGTCATGGCTGCCATTCAAATCCACTCATGGGGATAATGGGGTAGATTGATGCAATATATCAGAAACAATTACCAGTAGTGACCAGCCTGGCTCAGTACACGGGCATCATGGCTGCCATTCAGATCTGCTTATGGTGATAGTAGGGTATATTGGAGCAGAATATTGAGTACCGTTACCAGTAGCGACCAGTCAGGTCCAGTACACTGGTATCATGGCTGCCATTCAAATCCACTGATGGGGATAATGGGGTAGATTGGTGCAATGCATCAGAAACAATTACCAGTAGTGACCAGCCTGGCTTAGTACACAGGCATCATGACTAGTGTTGATCTATTTAATCGAGATCGGCAAAAATCGAGATCGAGGCGATTTTCGATTTTTAGAAAAACATTTTGATTTTTTTTTATCCGATTTTACCAGGAAAGATCGGAAAGATCGAGAACCCTGTAAAAATCGACTCGATCTCTGGAAAATCGATCATCTCTAATCATGACTGCCATTCAGATCTGCTTATGGTGGTAATGGGGTAGATTGGAGCAGAATATGGAGTACAGTTACCAGAAGCGATCTACCCCATTATCCACATGTGCAAATCTAAGTGGCAGCAATGACACCAGTGTATTTGGCCCAATTAGTTGCTGTTGGTAACCATACCTGATATTTACGCCAATCTCTATAGCAGATCTAAGTGGCAGCTATTTGTGCCCGGCTGTTTGCTACTGGTAACCGTAACCAATATTTCGCACCATTCTACCCCCAATAGTGAATCTGAATGGTAACTATGACACCGGTGTAATATACCTGGCTGGTTGCGATTGGTAACCGTACCCGATATTCTGCACCAATCTACTCCATGATCCACATTAGTGAATCTGAATGGCATCTATGACACCGGTGTGCTGTGCCCGACTCATTGCTATTGGTATCCATACCCGATATTCTGCTCCAATCTACCCCAAATAGTGAATCTGAATGGCAACTAGGACACCGGTGTAATATACCTGGCTGGTTGCGCTTTGGTAACTATACCCGATATTCTGCACCAATCTACTCCATTGTCCACATTAGTGAATCTGAATGGCATCTATGACACCGATGTACTGTGCCTGACTCGTTGCTATAGGTAACCATACCCGATATTCTGCACCAATCTACCCCATTATCCCCAGGAGTGGATCTGAATGTGTCTGATGAGGCCATCACTCACCCGCAGAGTGACTACACAGCACTACGACTGATGTGTATAATTAATCACGCGGCCATTAGTTTATCTTGCGCTTACTCTTAATTGTATTCCCCCACCCCCAATTGCCGTAGCACCATTGCAGCCCAATAAAGCTTTATTGATCCACAGAAAAAAAGTGCGGAGACACAAGGCATTCACTTGTATGAGGTCATGCCTGCTCTATTAACCCTTAGGATGGCAGCACATAATAGGTGATAACGGCATCAGATAATTACAGAATCCGTATTAATTCACAATACACACGCCTGTCCATAGGAAGAGGCTTTTGTTGCTCATCTGTCTCCAGCAAAGCTGGGTGACCACGAATAGGTCTGCCCATCAGAGTCTCCCACGGCCGTGTGCACAGCACAAAAACCGGACAAATATCGGTCGGATAAACCGACCGGTACTTGTCCTGTGCCTGGTAAACGGGCCCTTACATGTCCTCTACCAACCTTCCTTGCACTCCAGCGCGACTCGGGACTCCAGGTTATCCATTTGCATCTGGAGCCTCTTGAGCGTGCGGTCTGCGTCCCTAGTTTTCCTCTTGTATGCGATGAGGACGGCAATAATGGCCAGAAGTAGCAGCCCCCCGCCAGCACCGATCCCCACGATGGCCGGCAAGGTTAGTGAACTGTCCGAGTAGATCCTAAGACTTCCAGGAGAGAACTCCATTCCACCAACCAGAATCTATATTGTAAGAACATGAAGTCTTAAAACAGTATAGGAGGAAAGAAATGCAGAGCCCCCCAAAAAAACAGGTGTAATCTGTAGTTTCAGGGACACCAAGTATAAACCCGAACTGGGAGACAAAACACAGGAGAAGACCCGTTTTACTCACAGTGACCCGATGCTCGCCGGTCTGACTGGGGGAATCACATAGCAGCTGGGTATCAGACACAGTAAGGGCACACGGTACATCACCGATCAGGACAGTGTAGTTCAACTTGGCACCTCCGGGGGCAGCAGGCTGCAAGTTTCTTCCCTGAACAGAGAGAGTGCCATCCAACAAATACATCACATGGTATACAGCAAGTCAGGTATAGGAATAAAGCAAAAATAAAAAGAGGGCGGTAAAAAAAAAAAAAAAGCACCACTCTATAGGTGCTTAGTTCTCTATTCATGAATGATTACAGCCATCTACGGCCATTCCCCATCCAGGGCTCATAGCAACCAATGAGAGCTCAGCATTCATTTTTTCAGAGCAGTACAAGAAACGAAAGCTGAGCTCTGATTGGTTGCTATGAGCTCTGATTGGTTGCTAAGGGCAACAAAGACAGTCTTAGGGTATGTTCACACAACGTTTTTCAGATCCGTTTTTCGGACCCAAAAAACATATCTAACAATGTGGTTTCAATGTAAAACACGCATCGCCGTTCAGACGAGTGATCGCTGCTGGGTGTTTACTCGAGTCTTTTCAATGCGCTTTTCGGATCCGTTTTAAGAATTGACATGTCAATTCCACTTGAGTTTTATGCAAGTGAATTCCCCATAGAAAACAATGGAGTGTGCTTTTGGAGCCCGAAAAACGGATCCAAAAGCGCAACATACTTTTGGGTACGTGTTGAATACGCTTTTCACATGAAAAGCGCATCCGAAAAACGCATTGGATTAAAATTTGAAGTGTAATACACTAAATTGGCTATTAGAGGTCTCATTTGATCTAGAAGAACTGTTTGAACTTTAGTAACCTAATGACCCAATAGAGGGAGCTAACAGCATTTTACATGTGTTTCAGATGAAGCACAATAGAGGGCGCTTCCAGCATTTTACATGTGCTTCAGATAAAGCCCAATAGAGTGCGCTTCCAGCATTTTACATGTGCTTCAGATTAAGCCCAATAGAGTGCGCTTCCAGCATTTTACATGTGTTTCGGATGAAGCCCAATAGAGGGCGCTTCCAGCATTTTACATGTGTTTAATCCTATAAATCACTTTTTTTATATGTATTGAATTATATAAAAAGCAGTTTTTTTAGTATAGAATGGGTGATTATAGAAATTATAGAAGTTTTTACTAATAAATTTATTAATGTTTTAGATAAATAGTTTATTATAGAATGTTAAGTGGTTTTAGTATTATACTGTCTTCATACATACGGCGCAATGTGTCTTCATGGTTACAGAAGCAAACAATATATAGATGTATAATTTGCATAGAAGCTGTAGACACACTTCATATATCCGTTAATACCCATCACCTCGAAATAATCCATAATCTTCTCTATCTATTGCAGATCTTCCTATTATTCCTTTAATCATAATTTAAAGGGGAATTCAATACTGCCAACAAACACAGGCAAGGTGACGTAGCGTCAGGTTGTTCTCATACATTTCTACCGATTATTGCTATGATTTTCCAGAACACTAACCTTAAGGATGACATGTGACCCTGGCTTGATCTCCAAAACTCCTCCAGACCCAAATGGCTCCACCACAGGATTTGGATAATAGATGAATGAGGTAAAGTTCAAGGCTCGGAGATTGGTCACGTTGTCTAAGATGAAGCCAAACTCATCCGGTGGAACCCCGTCATCGGGAACGATCTCGCCGTTTGAGGGATAAATTCCAGGGGCCTTACACACCATCAAAGTGTCGTTAATTATCTGGCAAGTCTGCAAATGCAAAGGATATTGTGTTATCACTCTTACGGTGTGACATTTATTCAGACAAAGGAATTGAAGGGACGTTCTCACCTCAGACATTTATGACAGATCGATAAAATATGCCATAAATGTCTGATTGGTGGGGATCACACCTCTGAGACCTACACCTATCAAGAACAGTGCAGAAAGAAGAGGTGATCGCACATGAGCGGCACTCTCTGTTCATTTCAATGGGAGTTCAAATTATAGCTGAGCGGATGTAGAGAAAGAAAAGGTGAGCACGCATGTGCAGAACTTGCTCATTTCAATGGGAGTTACAAGTACAGCTGAGCTACAGTGCAAAAAGAAGAGGTGATCGCGCATGCGCAGCACTCTCTGTCCAAGTACACCTGAGCTGGAGTGCAGAAAGAAGAGGTGATTGCGCATGAGCGGCACTCTCTGTTCATTTCAATGGGAGTTCAAATTATAGCTGAGCGGATGTAGAGAAAGAAAAGGTGAGCACGCATGTGCAGAACTCCTTGCTCATTTCAATGGGAGTTACAAGTACAACTGAGCTACAGTGGAGAAAGAAGAGGTGATCGCGCATGCGCAGCACTCTCTGTCCAAGTACACCTGAGCTGGAGTGCAGAAAGAAGAGATGATTGCGCATGGGCGGCACTCCTTGTGCACTTCAATAGGCGTTACAAGTACAGCTGAGCGGGAATGCAGTAAAAGGAGGTGATCGTGCATATGCAGCACTCTCTGTTCATTTCAATGGAACCTCCAATTACAGCTGAGCGGATGTACACAAACAAAAGGTGATTGTGCATGCGCGGCACTCCTTTCTCGTTTCAGTGGGAGTTCCAAGTACAGCTGAGTGGGAGTCCAAAAAGAAGAGGTGATCGCGCATGCGCAGCATCTCTGTTCATTTCAATGGGACCTCCAAGTACAGCTGAGCAGATGTGCAGAGAGAAGAGATGATCGCGCATGCACGACACTCCTTGTTCATTTCAATGGGAGTTACAAGTACAGCTGAGCGGAAATGCAGTAAAAAGAGGTGATCGTGCATGTGCAGCATCCTATGTTCATTTCAATGGGAGTTCCAAGTACAGCTGAGTGGGAATGCAGAAAGAATAGGTAGTCACGCGTGTGCCACTCCCTGTTCAGTTTAATGGGAGTTCTGAGTATAGCTAAGCGAGCATCTTTGGCTGTACTCAGAACTCTCATTGAAATGAACAGAGTGCTGCACATGTGCAGCCAGCTCTTATCTCTGCACAGAGGCTTTTGTGAATCTGTTCTCAAGAAAGGTGTAGTTCCCAGAGAAGACATTTAGGGCATATTCTATCGACATACCATAAATGTCTGAGAAGGGGAAACTCCTTTAAACCATGATTTGCAAATGACGGGTAATCATATTAAAAATACCAAGTCAAACTAAAGGGATATTACTATGTATAGATGGGTTCTCTAACAATTATCTGATCACACAGAGTCTTGCTTCATAGACTCCCAGCAATCTGTAGTGAAACTTGTACTGAAAATTCCCCTGCAGCGCCTCCAGAGGAGAGATGAAGTATTACATTGAAATCAATCAATCGTCTGTTGTGTATAGCTTGAAGTCACCGTTAGTCCTCCAGATGCTCTGCAACCACTATTCTGCAGATACTCACATTGATGGTCTCTATGCCGGAATACTTGGCACGGGCTTTGGGCTCTTGAATGGTCAGTAAATGCGTCCCGATGACTGTGATTGTGGTGCTGCCACTATTCAGGAAAAAAAAAAAAAAAGAAGTATATATAAGAAAGTAAGGAGAAAGTAGATAAGAAGCAGCAAATGCGACACTAGAGATAACAGATATAACTGGTAACATTCAAGGAGAGATAGCAGAGGAGCCATGTCCGATAAGGGATTCCTCTGATAATCTCAATCCAATTTACTGACATGTTAACATTTCTGTCTTTACTGACTCAAGAAAAAGAGGATCAGCCAAGATAAGGCAAGGGCTTTAAAAGGGCTTTTTGGTTTGATGCTTCTTTGTACAAGGCGGCCGTCACATTTTTGATCTTCTCTAATCTTTTACTGAAGTTTGAAAACTTATTAAAGGACAAGGACTGAGCACAGACATGGAGTGTGTTTACTGCAATTTCATGGCTCTTCCCTATTGTAAAGGCTATCTGTGTGCCAGACATACAATCTCCAAAGAGGTCAACTGCTATCTTAGATGACCACCCCTGGCCATAACACCAATGGAAGCAGTGATGGCTACTGGTCTGGGTGGCAGGTTCATCCACTTTTTATGTATACTACCCCATATTTATGTCACATGGCTGGACCATTGTAAACCAAGCACTTCTCACCCTTTGTTTCACCCATACACCCTAATAGATTGTAAGCTCTTACGAGCAGGTCCCTCACACCTCATGTCTCATTTGTAAGTAACTTTTTTATAATGTAATGTCTGGCTTGTCTGTACGTATAATCTCTAGATTGTAAAGTGCTATGGAATATGTTGGCGCTATATAAATAAAGGTTATTATTACTGCTCTATGAGGTCTTTATGCAAGAATGAGGGTGGCAGCATCCTCCCTGTCCCGGTCTTCTCCATGTGTTTTTCACTTCCCTAATGCACCTATGATTCTGTACTGTCCCAGTTTGCCTACTACCTTGACCCATGCTCTCCATATCCTATGAATTATAAATGAGAGGGGCCAACGTTTCCAGGAATTTAACATTGAGGATAAGTGTTCAATATGAGACTCCCGGCACCTTTACTTAGCTGATTGAAGTGGCTGTGGTGCATAGCTGTTGCAGCGCTATACCCTTTGTAGTGGCTGCGCCTGGTGCTACACATAGCTCAGTCCTGAGGCTATGTTCACATGGCTTTTTTTGGGGCGCATTTCGCCACGTATTGAGAGCGTACTGCACTCTAAGACGAGCGAAATGCGCCCAAATCATTACGGTAATCCACAGTTCTCATAGAGAACTATGGATTACGCCTCCTCCCCCGCTCGTACAATACGATCGTATTGAGATATTTGACATGTTATTTATTCAGGGCGCTTACGCGCCGCGAGTGATGAATGTCTATGGGCCGGCGGACTGCCGGCCCCACCGCATCATGGAGTACGCGCCGATCGGCGCAAGCTCCCGAACACCCGCCGTAATTGCGGGACGTACTGTACGCCCCGCTGTTAAGCCGTGTGAACATAGACTGAGATGTGGTAAGCTGCAGTATCAGGCACAGTAACCATAAAACGCATGGCGCTCCGCCTGGTAAACAGTAAAAAATGAGAGCTGCAGCCCCTTTAAACAGGTGCAGCTCTCACAGGTGCCAGAAGTTAGACCCCCACCAATCTGATATTGGTTCCCTATTCTTAGAATAGGCCACAAATAATAAAGTCACAGAAACCCATCCATCTGTGCCAGGTCTCTGGCGGTTACCAATGCCAACAAAGGGTGAAAGCAATGCCCATGGCTACTGCAGTAAAGCAAAGCTTCCAATATGGTGGAGAGTAGAGCATCAGCAATGCCACGGCACTCGTACTGATGCCCTGATAGAGAGGGATGGAGAACATCTCCTCCTGTCGTATGAGGACCAATGCTAATGGGAGCAGGGGGATGCAGTGATGAGTGAAGAAACAAGAGTGGCTGGAGCGTAGGAGTCCAATACATCTACAGAGCGTACATGTAAAGAGAAGCCATGAGGAGACACTGTAACGAGGTGGCCAGCAGTGGAGTGCAGTGGGTCCTGGCATCTGCCTGGCTTTGCCAGGTCCTAGTAATAATTCATACTGCACAGTAAGGGTTTGTTCACCAGGCGTAATTGCGAGGCGTATTTCGGCATCTAATTGCGCTTCTAAAACACCCGCCGCATTGCGGCACGTACAAAGCGCTCCACAATACGCCGTGTGAACATACCCTAAAGCAATGCTATGGGAAACTTACTTGAAAATACTCCATGCTGGTTCCAGTCGAGTGATGGTGGGATCCTCGGTATACGTATAGATGACTTCTTGGTTCCATATGCTGGCTTTATCTATCCTTAAAGTGATGGCTGCTGGGCTGGGGCCCTGAGATGACCCGGGGGAGATGCAGACGATCTCATGCAAATTCCTCCTTTTAAAGAAGAAGATTTTCAGGTTTTATTGGAGAGCGTATTTTTATATATATATATATATATATATATATATAAATAATATATATATCATATCAATATATATATATATATATATATATATATATATTTATTTATATATATATATATATATATATATATATACACACAATACACACACACAGTGTATATATATATATTTTATATATACATATATATCTATTATATATGTATATATATATATATAAATATGTATATTATATATATATATATATATTTATATATATATATATATATATATGTATATGTTATATATATATGTGTATATATATATATATATATATATATATATATATATATATATATATATATATATATATATATATATATATATATGTGTATATGTGTATATATGTGTATAACATTTATGAGGACCAAAGCATTTCAGGGTTTTTACCATCTCATACATTTATGGCATGTTTATAGGTGGGGGTTGCGCCTCTGGAACTGATGTTAAGAATGGGCCCCTGAAAGGCGAGGAAGTGGCGCATGCGCAGCACTCTACTTTTATTTCAATGGGAGTGCCAAGTACAGCTGAGCTTGAAACGCCCAATGAATGCAATGGAGAAAGTAGCGCATGCGCAACCACCTCTTCATTCTGTACAGAGGCTATGAGAGCTAGGACACTCACCTACACATATACATGGATACACACACAGGTAGATCTATATTATGAAAGGCTCCGTTCAGAAAGGAGAGGAAGTGGCGCATGCGCAGCACTCTCCTTTTATTTCAATGGGAGTTCCAAGTACAGCGGAGCTTGAAACTCCCAATGAAACCAGTGGAGAAAGCAACGCATGCGCAACCACCTCTTCATTCTGTACAGAGGCTATGAGAGCTAGGACACGCACCTATACATGTATACACACACAGATAGATCTATATTATATAAAATACTAAACCAAAACTCCTTTAATCTGGTATCTGCTAATCCAGAATCTCAGTGTAATTAAGTGAAAGATGTGCGTTTCTTTATATTTTTCTGTCTATATGACTGTCTAATAATCCAGAATATCTGGTACTCTAGCACTAGTCTGGCAGATCCTATTGATGCCAGATTAAAGCATTGTTGTCATAAATTAGAATAAAAACCTACTTGACAAATCGGCACTCGGAGTCTCTGATGAGAACAGACACTGAGCTTCCGGCATCCAGGTTTTTACCACTGATAGTGAGTCGAGTGCCCCCGGAGGCCGGGCCACGCGTGGGGTTCACTTGCTGAAAAGTTGGAGTCTAGAACAAAAAGAAATAAGGCATTGGACAAACGACTCAATTTTGTAAGGAAACAAGACATCACTATGTGCTTCCACTATAGGTGTATGTTATATGTACTGGATGTAATTTATAACTTGCAACTGCTTACATGCAGTTCCCAAATATGAATTAAAATTGAAGGCGGCCAACTTGAAGTGGGTTCCCAGGACTTTAAAGTTGAGGATAGGTGAGCATTATAAGATCAGTATGTGTCTGACTCCTAGCACCCCCACTGATCATCTGATTGAATTGACTATGGTGGAAGGGTACTGTGGCTTCTATATTACTAGGAATAGCGCTGTACACTTTGTAGTGGCCGTGCCTGGTACTGCAGATAGCCCATTTCTGAGCAGTAGTACCCTGCAATACCAGCCACAGCCACCATAACAAGCATGGCGCTGTTCCATGGTGAAAAGTGAACATTGCAGACCATTTAAAGGGGTTTTGCCACAATATAATGTTGACGTGGGATCCTCCAAAATGGGTATTTAATCCCTTTTCTAAATATGTCATTACAAAAAGTGAAGCCTGTGAGAGCTATAGCATTGCTCAGTCCCCCTTAGTTTCCTGAAAGTTTACATTAGACACGACCAGGAGCTGACAGGAGCTATTCTGGCCCCACTTGCATGTTTTCACTTCTAATCTGATGACAGAACATGAAGAAGCTTGAAAGGGGCTGGGGAGAAAGTGCAGTTTATGAGTCTGTCTACTGTATAGAGAATCCACTGTTGTAATGTTATGATTTGAGTAAACAGACGCTCCCTGCTTCCTCACTCTCTGCTCACCCCCTCCCTCTCCCCCCTGCAGCCATTCAAGACTCAACATGCTTTGTTTATATTCTCCCCTGAGCAGATAAGAGGTAAGGAACGCACTTCGTGGCAAAACCCCTTTAATCATTTGGTAGCGGAGGTGCCAGATGTTAGACCCCGACCAATCTGATCGCCTATTCTAGAAACAGGCCATAAATATTAAAGTCACCAAAACCCCTGTTTAAGGTCAACAAAGATGAGCACTGTTTACAGAAACGTGTTGCATGTGAATGATGAGGTGTCGATATCGTACCACAAAGGTGTAGAGCTGCTCGGACTGGGTCCTGTATTCAGAGCTGCAGTCTCCGATACACAACTCGACCACACCAGGAGCAGGTTTAGGAACCAGTGACTCCTCCATCTGGCACACTATCCTGAAATTAAAAAAAAAAAAATCACTGACTGCCGGCCGCAGCGGTGGTAACAAGTCACCAGGTACAGAGATGGCCAAGTCACATCTATCAGAAGCTATGGTTGGAGGTGGGTGGGGAGAGCAAGATTCAGATCTAAGGCCCGGAGAGGTAGCAGGCTGTACAGCAGCAAGTCACAGGCATTCAGTATACCCTAGCCCATCCAGCAGGGGGTATATAGGACAGGCTCCAGAGACAGGAGGAAGTCTGGAGGAGACGTACAAATAATAGAGTATACAGGATTTGTCAGATTTCTTACCACAAAGATTATTTGATAGAGGAGAGAAACTGAGTTCTGTGATATATAGGGTTATATGATAGATGAGAGGAGCTGAGCTCTGAAATATATAGGGTTATATGATAGAGAAGAGAAGCTGAGCTCTGTGATATATAGGGTTATATGATAGAGAAGAGAAGCTGAGCTCTGTGATATATAGGGTTATATGATAGATGTGTGGATATATCATAGAGAAGAGAAGCTGAGCTCTGTGATATATAGGGTTATATGATAGAGGAGAAGAGCTGAGCTCTGTGATATATAGGGTTATATGATAGATGAGAGGAGCTGAGCTCTGAAATATATAGGGTTATATATGATAGAGAAGAGAAGCTGAGCTCTGTGATATATAGGGTTATATGATAGAGAAGAGAAGCTGAGCTCTGTGATATATAGGGTTATATGATAGATGAGAGGAGCTGAGCTCTGTGATATATAGGGTTATATGATAGAGTGGAGGAGCTGAGCTCTGTGATATATAGGGTTATATGATAGAGGAGAGGAGCTGAGCTCTGTGATATCTAGGGTTATATGATAGAGGAGAGGAGCTGAGCTCTGTGATATCTAGGGTTATATGATAGATGAGAGGAGCTGAGCTCTGTGATATATAGGGTTATATGATAGAGGAGAGAAGCTGAGCTCTGTGATATATAGGGTTATATGATAGAGGAGAGAAGCTGAGCTCTGTGATACATAGGGTTATATGATAGAGGGAGAGAAGCAGCACTCTGTGATATATAGGGTTATATGATAGAGGAGAGAAGCTGAGCTCTGGGGATCTATAGGGTTATATAATAGAGGGAGATAATCGGAACTCTGATATATAGGGTTATATGACAGAGGAGAGAAGAAAACCTTTTCAGGGATTTTTTTTAGGACATTCTCGCAATGTCCAAAGGAAAGGGAAGTGTCTCATTAGACTGTCTCGCCTGGGAGGCGTTAGTCGATAAGTTTTCAATTTGAACGGATGATGAGAGAGTGGCAGCACGTGGGCTCGGCCTGCGGGGAACTTTCATGATAAGTAATGTAGGGGAGTCACACCAGGTGTACACAGACATACTGGATGGCAATTTAATTAGGAAAGCGACTAGGATATTGGCCATCCATCATCCTGTAACTATTCATCGAGTCGCAATTTGTGCTGGAACTTCCTGGCGCAGCTGAGGGTGGAGAGAGCGCGTTTGATTCATGGCGAGAGCATTACGTCTTAATTGCTTCTTACTGAGTTTGGGAGAGCGAGATCGTTTATGGCGTTCATTAAACACAAGGCTGTCCTCCTCCTCCCGGGGAGGGGGAGCAAATGGATTGGAGGAGACCCTGGTGTCACATCGTCAGGTGCTGGCGGCACACAGACCATATGAAGGTCAATAACGCACCAGCCTGCTAGTCTATGACTTTTTCATTTCTATTAAAATCTGGAGACTTCAGCCAGACCTCTATTACAGCGGAGTCCTACACTGTATCTGGAGGATATTCCTCGACTACCAGGATTACAATGCAAAGCTTTACCCAAGCAAAGCACAACCGGGTAGAATCCAGACGATCTATCGGAGAATAGACACATTCAACTTGTGATTTAGGGCATGTTCACACGGCGTTTTTGGATGAGGTATTAGGAGCATTTCCTCGCCCAAAACGCCCCCAGTTCATTTAATTAATTCCTATGTAAAACCTCGTGGTAGGTCACACACGACGAGGTTTTTACACGCTTCCTTGGAAGCAATGAAAAAGAAGTGTCATGTAAATTCTTGAAGTGCAATGTAGGCACAGTTTAGGCACAGTTTTGACGCGTTTTCTCCGCGGTTTTTGTCCTGGCTATTCATTTGTATGGGTGAAAACCTCGTCGAAAACCTGATCAAAGCCTCGTCAAAAACCTTGTCTGAAGAAGCGTGTTTCAGGCGAGGTTTTGATGTGGTTTGGACAAGGTTTTGGTCGAGGAAACGCTCCGAAAACGTCCAAAAACGCCGTGTGAACATGCCCGTACAATCTGCAAGAGTTTGTTCAGCCAGATTCATTCCTTCCGATCTCCCCATACACTTCTATGTTTAGCCAAGTGTGGATGTGTTTCGAATTGGGGGGACTGGAGAGTAAGCTGCTGCCAGACACTTCAGCCTACAGCTTATCTATCCTAAGGCCATGTTCACACGGCTTATTTGGACGCGGTTTTCGAAGCGTTTCCTTGCCCAAAACCTCGCCTAAAACACGCTTCTTCAGAAGAAGTTTTAGAGCCATTTCTCGGTGAGGTTCTTGGTGAGGTTTTGGATCACGTTTTCACCCATATAAATTAATAGCCAAGACAAGAAATGCGGCCAAAATGCGGCAAAACCGCGCCGAAAATATGCTTCAAGAATTGACATGACACTTCTTTCCAAAGAAGCGTGTAAAAACCTGATCACGTGTGAACTACAACGAGGTTTTACATAGGAATCAATTAAATGAACTGGGGTGTTTTTGACGAGGAAACGCTCCGAAAACCTCGTCCAAAAACGGCGCGTGAACATGCCCTAAGGGTATGTTCACACGGCTTATTTGGCCGCCCAAAACAGCGTCCAAAATACCCCCAATTCATTTCATTGATACCTATGTAAAACAGCGTTGTAGTTCACACACGACAAGGTTTTTACGCACTACTTTGGGCGCTGAAAAAGCAAGTTTTAGGCCCGTTTCTCGGCGCGTTTTTTGACCTGGCTATTAGTTTGTATGGGTGAAAACAGTGTTGAAACGTCTAACACCTATTCTGAAGAAGCGCGTTTCAGGTGAGGTTTTGATGCTGTTTTGGCAGTGAAAATGCTCTGAAAACCGCTTGCAAACAGCGTCCAAATAAGCCGTGAGAACATAGTCCAAGAACAATTAGATCAGCCAAGTTGAAATCTAATGGTCTACTCCATTTCTCACCCGACATCTGACATTGGGAGACCCCTTTGCATATTAGATGGTCGGCAGGTTCAGCTGACTGTAATCTATTGTGTATTAAAGACTGGACCTGCAGAAATGTGGTGGATCCAGCTACCCTCTTCCTATCAATATTCACCTACCAACCAGTCAAAAAGGAGGGGTTCAGCTAAAGGGGTGGGGTATAGCATGTCAAGTTCATTGCATACAGAGTAATGAGGGAGTTCTCTGCTGCAATAATGTGCTGCCAATCCTTTCAAAGTCTTAAGGGTAGGTTCACACGGTGTGTTGGGTCCGTGTGAACATACGTTCTTAGATGCGTGTTTGGGTCCTTCTAGATCAGGGGTCCTCAAACTACGGCCCGCAGGCCACATGCGCCCGCCATGGAAGTTTGTCTGGTCCGCCGGATGTATTAACTTCCCCGGCCGACACTGAACTTCACTACAGGTCTACGCCGACGGGCCCTGTAGTCGTGGGCGAAACGACGAGGCGGCGCTGCGTATGCAGCACAGACGACGTGAGTGTCATCACGCCTGATGATGACGCGCCGCCTGTGCCAGAAGAAAACGGATTCAAGTGGGCGCCTCTTCAGAGCAGCGGGGGACATAGGTGAGTACTGGTATTTTTTTTATGCCTATTGGGGACCTGTACCTGCCTATTGGGGACCTATGCTGCCCATTGGGGACTCTCTGCACCACACCAGTCTGAGCCTGAGGTAAAAGCGGAGTTCACTTATTACGACTAGCAGTGACAAATATGGAACCGGACATTGACCATCTCATTAACCAAAAACAGGCCCATAGTTCCCATTAAAATACCGGTAAGTTTGTTGATTTTACTTTACTTGTTCTTAATTTTAAATATTTAGTCCCGTTTCTTTTTTTTTTACTTCAAAATACGATATATGCAGTGTGCACAGGAATTTGTTCATAGTTTTTTTTGTTTTTTTTTTTTAAACTATATTCCGGCCCTCCAATGGTCTGAGGGACAGTGAACTGGCCCCCTGTTTAAAAAGTTTGAGGACCCATGGTCTAGATGGATCCCAAACACACATCTAACAATGATTAGTGTGATTTTACACTGCTCGCAATGTAAAACTCGCATCAGCTTTCAGATGAATGATTACCGATGCGTGTCTCATTGCGTCTTTCGGATCCGTTCTAAGAACTGACATGTCAATTCTTGATCCGAAAGACGCAGCAGACGTCCTATTTAAAACTATAGGGTGCGATCCTGCTGCAGCCAAACATGCAGCTGCTTGTTGGATATGTGTTGGATCAGATTTGTATCCAATCGACGCTGCGTTTTTGGATCCGATCCAAAAACGTCGTGTGAACAGCCCTAAGGCCGTGTTCACACAGCTTATTCAAGCCGTAATTGGAGGCTGGATCCCGCCCGCAATACGGCGTGAATAAGGGGCGGGGCCCCGGGGGCGCAGGGGGGGGAAACGCTTCCCCCAAGCCCCATAGACAATCCCATTTTTTAAAAGGGCTTTACGGTGGGTAAAAAATTGTGATGCCCAACTTTCCCCCCCCCGCGGCGGTTTTTTCCCGGGAGCGGGGAGGGAGCGGGGAATCCACAGTTCTCTATGGAACTGGGGGTTTAAACCGTAAAATGCCCAGGGAGGGAAATTGGAGGAAATTAAAAGGAAAATCCGGCGCGCCGGGTTTTATTGGCCCCAAATTTTCCACAGCCAAAAAAACCCGTGGTAACTTTGGTTTTTAGAGTGCACACGGGGCCCTTTTTTTGCTTCAGATTTTCTGCACAGACTTGTGCATGGAAAATCTTCCGTGGATTTCAGTGTCATGAAAATCCCATCCCCACCTGGAAGAAATTTTCTGTGTGGAAATTAACTTTTAAAATTGCACTCTGCCAGTTTTTATTGCAAATTTACTGCTGTTTTTTCCCCCCAGTAAAATTGAGTGGGGAAAAAACCCAGCACCCCCAATTTTTATGTGTAGTTTTAAACCTGAGTTTTTAGAAAAAGAACATTTCTGCAGCAAATCCGTCCCGTTATTGTTTCACATGCACTTTCCCTGAAACCATTTGGGGATTCAGGGGGGCAGCTTTCCCTTACCTTTCAGCGTGATGTACGGGGAAAGGGAACGGATGTATTTTTAAACCCTGCTACTTTGCCCCCACACCTTCGGGAAAAGCAAGCCAAGGTTTGCCCCGATGATGGTCACTCTTGTCCCACCCTCTTTGGGACCAGTGATAGGATGGATCTGTAGGAGGACAAATGATGAGAATTGAGTTACAAGAAAAGGGGCACAGCAACAGAAAAGCAACCCCAATTGGCAAAAGGGGTTTTTTTCCCCCCTTTGGGCACTTTGAAGGCTAAATTGAAAATTAAAAGGGCTTTAAATTTGAAATTTGGCAAGAGTCTAACCTCTGGGACCAAACCCCTATCTAAAAGGAAAAACGGCTGTCGCATTTGGGTACCCCCCCTTTAAATGGTTTTCTGGGTCTTTTTTCCCCCTTCCCCGGGGGTTCGTAGTTTTTTGGGGGTGGGGGTATTTAAAACCTTCTCTTTTGAAATTTGAGTGCATGGATTGCCCTGAAATCCTGGTTTGGTGAATTACACCTTGTGGTTTGAGATTGAATTCCTGGTTTCTGACTTTGGCTCGATCTATGGTTATTCCTCTGTTTCTTGTTTTGTTACTGCATTCCCCTCCTGGCTTGACCTCGGCTTCTCGGGGACCACTTTTTGTCTCTTTTTTGTTCCTTTTAGCCCCTTGTTCTTTTTTTCCGGGGTTATTGGTGTATTTCTGTTACATCAAGGTTTTTTCAGGGCGGGCAGGGTTACTTGTTTTAGGAAAGGAAAGGTCGGGAAAAGTAGATCCCCTGGCCCCCCGACAGTGTCAGCTCAGAATGGAGAACCGATCAAACCCCGGTGCAGGATTTTTCCATTCTTTTTATATGGGATTTTCCCAAGTACGGGGAAGCGCTGTGTTCTCCCCTTTTCTGATTAGGGGAAATTTCCCAGTACAGGGGGGGGTGTTGTGTTTTCCATTCTGTTCTATGAGGGGGTTCCCCAGAACGGGGGGAGCAGTGGTTTCTCCATTTTTGTTCTATAAAGAGTTTCCCATTTCAGAGGAGTGTGTGTTCTTTCCATTCTGTTCTGGGGAAAGTTCCCAGTACGGGGATGCTGTGTTCCCTCCATTTGTTTATGGGGGGAGCGGGGTTGGGGAAGGGTTCACGCCCCAAAGTCTGACTGCTCTCCATCTTTTTCGAAATTTTTTGGGGTTTCCAGTTCCCAAGATAGGTTTTACCCCAAAAGGTGGAACCCATTGATCACACTTTGATGGCATATCCTATCAATCAAGGTATAATAGCCATCTATGGTCAGCTGAAACCTGTGTCCCGGGCGGACCTTAAACCCCATGGGATCTGGGGTTGGTTACGCGAGTTTTCCCCTTTGTGCGATGCATCCAACTGGCCTTGGGGTTGGGGCAAAAAGGGGGCCAGAAAGGCACTTTCCTTTCGAAAAACCCCCACCCGCCTCAAAGCGTGGGATCTGCCTTGGGGGCCAGGGGGCCGCAGCTATCCCGCTGAGCCGGACACTTGTACAGCAGCGCTGTGCGGAAAATAGAGATATTTACATGGACTAAATGCACAACTGCTGGTGGGTAAAGCCCCATTCACATCACGTTTCTCGTCCCTAACCACAGTCTCCATCAGGATACCATGAGAAATATATTGTCATGACTATTGGGATCCCGGGTTTGGGGACGGGGCCCTTTAGAGTTTCTATAAGGCAAATGTAGTGTGAATTGGACTATAACTCAGTTTGTCAAATTTAGGGAACATTTTTGTTTTCCCACCCCGACCTGAAAGTGCGTTTCGACCACACCTAGGCGTTTTTCACCCCCTAAACACAGAAAAGGTATTCTAATGGGAAAAAAATAGATCTCAAAAAAAAGGCCACATCGCACTATCCATGAGGAGACATTTTTTTTTTTTTTTAACCCAAAGAACGGGGTTTTTTAAAAAAAATAAATTATATATATTTTTATATATATAAAATTATATAAAATTATTTATATATATTTAATTATATATATATATTATATATATATATATATATATTATATATTATGTTTTGGTGTGAATGGAGCCGATCAGAGAGGAATACAGACTTTATTTTTTTCTTTTTACCTCTGAATGCTGCTGGCTTATCAATGTAAAAATGTCCATCCCCCCAAAGGGGAAAAGTCGATGAAGGTCACCGGATTCTTTCCCCTTTTTACGTATACTCCCAAAGAGAGCATACAAAAAAAAATGTTTGTTTTTTGGAGATTGGCAGAAAAGTAGCAGGTCCCCAGGGAAAAACAATGAAAAAAAACATCAAGCTCAATACAGTGTTGCCCTTGCGGGGATTTAAAACCCAGGGGCCCCAGTAATGCAGCCCCCCCCCTTTAAAGGGGAATCCCTCCCCATTTTACATGGTTTTATTATCCCACCCCCCCAAAATGTTTATAGACCCACACTATATAAAATTATTTTTATATATAAAATATAATCTTTATATATATATATATATATACACAAAACAAAATTTAAAAAAAAACAATATCCCCAACCACTTTATTTTTACATTTGGGAAACCGAATTTTCCCATCATTATAAAAAAACCCCCCCATCTGCGGGGTTTTTTCACTATTGACATGAAATCGAAAAAAACCTTCCCGTTTTAGGTCAATTAAAAACCCAAAATTATTTTTTTCCCCTTTTTCCCAAAAAATAATTAGAGGGGATTTTTAAGGCATTTTTTTTTCCCTTTCTGAAAGTAAAGAAGTTTCCCTTTAACATTCCATTGTATTTGGTGGGGCTTTTCCCCTTAAAACTGTGGTTTTTGGGGCCCAAAGTTTTGGATCCTTCCAAAGCTTTTACATAGTTGGTGGGAATTTTGGCCCTTTCCTTTTGACAGAACTGGTGAAAACGGGCCCCTTGTTTGGGGTACCTTTCTCACACCGCCTTTTCAGTTTTGCCAAAAATTTTAAATTGGATTCAGAAAAGGGCTTTGTGAGGGCCCACCCCAAAACATTGACTTGGTTCTCCTTAACCCACTTTGAAACCCCAAGTTTGGAAGTAGCTTCGAGTCATTGCCCAATTTGGGAAAAGCCCCATTTACCCAAGTTTTAAATTTCCGGGGCTGATGTTTTGAAAAATTTTTGAAACGTAATGCCACAAAATCTTCTTTTCCTCATGATGCCATCAAATTTTTGTGAAGTCCCACCAGTCCCTCCTGCAGCAAAAAAAAACCCCCCAACATGTTTCTGCCACCCCCGGTTTCACAGTTGGGGGCTTTTGCTTAGGCTTCCCGCTTCTCCGTTTTTCCCCCAAATGTAAAAATGGGGCATTATGGCCCAAAAAAGTTCAATTTAAATTTTTTTCAGGGCCACAGGGGCCCCGTCTCCCAAAAAAAATAGGTCTTTGTTCCTCTGCATTTTTCAAACATTAATGGAAAATTTCCAAACCCAAGGGGGGAAAACCCGGGTTGTGCAAAATCCACAATTTAAATTTTTGATACTTGGTGGTTTCTTTAGACTTTCCCTGTGTTACACACAAAAAGCAGCGCATTTCTGGGGGACGCCCAAATTAAAAAAACATCCCCGGTGTCTCTCTAATTAACTAGATGTTTTCCAATAAACCTATCAGAAGCTTCCAAAAAAATAACCCCAATTTATATGGGGGTGTCCCAAATATTTTAAAGGCATAACAATCTTAGTGTATGTAAGCGTTTGACTTTGCTGGTAGTAAGAAACATGCCTTTAAAAAATTTTTCTCTTCTTTTTTCTGAAAATTTTGGGCCCAAAATAAATAATTTTTGTTCTAATTTTATCCAAAAAAGGGGGGGAAAGGGTTTTTTTGATTCATGTAGAAATGAAAAAAAAATATTTAAAATGGGGGTTTTTATATTTTATGGAAATTCTGGTATATATATATATATATTTTTTTTATTTATTTCATTTCAGATACACCCACGCAAATATTATATTTATTATATATTTAAAATATATTATTTAAATATATTATAATATATTTAAACACCACACAAATAAAATATTACAATTTTATTTTTTATTAAAATTTTTTATATAATATAACACACACAATACATATATATAATATATATATTTTATATTAACACCATATTATACTTTATTTCACCCTTTTAATATAAAATAACAAAAACACATTATTTTTCTATATACCCCATATACATTTATTATAATTTATTTATTTATATATATATATTTAATTTTATATAATTATATATTTAAAATTTTTATATTTATATATTTACACACAAAATATAAATTTTGGTTTTTTGCAGTAAACCCCCCCATGTGTTGGTGCTACAGCTTGTCATTTCAAATTTTGGGGCTTGGGGACAATTCCCCACCCTTAAAAACCCCAAGAGGAATCAAATTGTGCCCGCAGAAAGGGTGGAGGGCTCCCCCCCAAAACCCTGCAATGGTTGGGAACCGGGGTTAGAGAAACCCGATGCACAGTCTGCAATACCAATTTTTTTTTTATTTCAGGGGCAAACGCCCTTGAACAAATATAATGCATAATCCAGCAGATTTCTAGGATGTTTTTCGTGTGACCAAGAGCAAATATTTTGTCCCTTAAGAAGGGACCATTTTGAAGACCATGGTGAATCCCCAGAATGAATGATCTTGTGGATTTAATAAAAAAGAAGCACCTGGAGGATGGGACCCCGGGTTTTTTATGGTGTGAAGATGCTGGGGGGGCCACGGGGTGGGAAAAAGGGGTCGGCGGAAAAAAAGGGGGGAAAGCAAAAACGGGGGAGAGATGAAAAAGGGTCTACGGTCCCCTCCTGTTTCTATAGTAACAGAAGAGCTCTGTCCCTTAGCAACCTTCCCGCTTTTCCTTCCCTCATTCAAAAATTCCAACCCACCCTGTCAACCCCCGGGGGATGGGGGAGTAAAACCCCTTTCATGTGCATAATGGGGCACTGAAAAAAAATGGGTGTTTTTTCCCGCGGTTTTTTGTATTGGGCCCGGGAATTTTTAAAAATGAAAATTTAAATTTAAATTTCAGAGGGGGGGGCGGGGGGGGGGGGGGGGGGGAATTTTTTGTTGCCCTTTTCCCGTGTTTTTTAAAGTTAAAAAACCCCTGCTAAAACATCTTCTAAGGTGTGGGGCATGCCCCTTGGTCATTTCCCAAAACCTTTTTCTAAAATTAAAAAGGGGGGGTATGAACACAAAAAACGTATTAGGATGTTCAACCCGGTTAATTGGGGGGGTTTAAATTTGGAATTTGGTGGGGGGGGGGGGCGGGGGGGGGGGGATTTTAATAGGGTTTTCGGGGGAACTTTTTTTCCCCAATTTTTTAAAATTTTTTTACCCATATTTCCCCAAAATAAATTTTTTTATCTTTTTTCCAATTCCCCAAAGAAAGTAAATATAGTTTTTAAAGAGAAATTTAAAAAAACCAATAAAAACCCTTTTCCCCCCAAATTTTCCTCTTCCATAATTTAAAATCCAAAATACCCACATTTAACCTTAAAAAAAACCTTACAAAAAAAAAAACCCCAAAACCCCCCACAACCACAAAACCCCCCCATTCCATACCAATCCTTACCCCCTTTTTTAAAATTATTTTTTCCCCTTTCCCCATTAAATAAATTTTCAAAAAAAATCCTACCAAAACAATTACCCATTCCCCCCACCAAACCCCTACCCTTTTAAAATTTTCCAAATTTTTTTAAAAAAATTAAACCAAAAATATTAAAACAAAAAAGAAATTTTCACCTATATATTTTTAAAAAAAAGTAAAAAAATTAAAAAAAAAAATTTTAATTCCCAAAAAAAAACCCCTTTCTTCATTAACGTACGTAATCCCCTTTAAATTTTTGGGGACCAAAAAAAAAATTTACAGGAAACATTATTTCCAAAAGGGTTTAAAAATACTTAAAAAAAAAAAAACCCCTTAATTGGGACAAACCTTTTATAAAAATTATCCTTTTTCGGGTTTTAAATACTCCCTTGGGAAAAAATTTTCTTCCCCTTTGGGTTTTTTTTTAAATTTTTTTCTAAAACCATATTTTTTTTAATCCTTTACTCCCCCCCTTTTACCCTTCATTTTTTTAAAACCCGGGGAATCCCTTAAACCCCCTTTCCCTTTTTTTAAAAACCCTAAACTTTAAACACAGTTTTATTTGAAAAAATTTTCAACCCTTTTTATCTTTTTCATTTTTCAAAAAATTTAAAAATTAATTTGGGTGTGGTTCGCAAAACAGCCATTTAAATTTGATAATTTAAATAATTATTTACCCCAAATTATTTCCCTTTGGGGGGGGGGAAAAATTTATTGTTATATTAAAAAAAATTTCCAATTTTTCATTTAAAAAAAAATTTGAAAGGTTTTTTAAAAATTCTATGGGAAACCCCATAAAAAGTTCATTAAAAATTTTTTGATCCTTTTTGCCCAAAAAATAAACAGCCTCTTGGTTTTTTCCTGTTGGGGGTTTTTTAAAGTTTTGGACCGGGTTTACGGTATTTCTTTGGAATTTTTTACAAAAATTTCCCAAAATTTAGTTTAAGTTTTAAAAGTAGCCTACCCCCTTTGGGAAGCGCCCCCCCCCCCTTTTAAAATTTTCCCCAAAAATGTTAATGTATTATTTAAGGTTGGGATGGATGGCCCATTCCAGAAAAAATTGTAATTGTTCCCCTTTCAAAAGAATTTTCCTGAGTTGATTTGGAGTCGGGGTTTGGGTCCCTTGTCTTGCTGAAATATCCCCTCCCCCGGGGGTAACTTAAATTTTATAAAGGGTTTTTGGTACATTATTCTGAAGAATCTGTGAATGAGTTGAAACCAAAGCGACCCTCAACTTTAACAAGATTCCCGGGGGTCGGCATTGGGGCCCCAAAGCCCCAAAAAATTTATGGAACCTTTCCCCCAAAATTTTACAGTGGGGTAGCAAGTGTTTTTTCTTGGAATGCTGTGTTTTTTGGGGGCGCCTGCATAACCCCTTTTTTTAGAACCCCAAACAATCAAATTTTTTTTCATCCGTTTCCCCAGGACCTTCTTCCAAAAAAGAAACTGGCTTTTTCCAAAAAAAAAGCTTTTGCATAGTCAGGGATTGGTTTGTGGCGTGCTTTCGGAAAACGGGGTTCTTTCCCTACTCCCCATACGCTTTCCCTTTTGCAAAATGTGTGTATTGTTGAAACCCATGCCCCAGTGACACCAAACTGCAGCAAGAGATAGGCAGTTCTTTGGGGGGGTGGGCTGGGGGATTGTCCTTGATTTTCACCCTTCTTTTTTCTCTGCCTTTTGATGTTTTTTTTTGGCCTGCCCCTTCTTTGGGCTTAACAAAAATGTGCCCGTGGTTTCCCCAAATTTTCCTTTTTATGTTCCCCACAAATGGAAACTGACAGGTTTTAAAATTTTGAGAAACTTTATGATTTCCCCTGAACCAAAATATGTTGAAAATCTTTGTTTTTCAGATCATTTGAGAGTTGCTTTGAGGAGCCCATGATTTCCCAATTTTCACAGGAGATTAAATAGGAGAACAATTTCAATTGGCCAAACCCTTTTTTCCTTTTTCATATTGGTAACCTGGCTATGAATTTTAAAACTCGTGAGGGTTTCAAAAAAAAATTTTTTGTGCTTCGAAAAATCAGTAAAAAGTATTTTGGAGTATTCAAATCAATAAAAGATTTAAAGGGGAAAATTTTTGACCAGTTTTAAAATTTGGTTTAATTTATATTGACTTTTTGTGTTGTACAATAAACCTTATTTCAATCCCGGGAAAAATTTTCTGTGTCCATCAGTTTTAGATATATCCCAAAAGGAAAATTTGGTGTTGCAAACAACCAAAAATTTTGAACTAAAAAAATTTTAAGATTTAAAAGAGGTGCCCAAAAATTTTTCATATGGGCTGTATGTAACTTGTAGCTTTTTGGTTTGAGAATGAGCAAATTTTTTTGTTTTGTACATTTGCAGCATGCCCGTTTTCTGCTACATGTGAATTATTGCAAACCTCAATCTGCAAGTATTGTAATATAATCTGATGGGGATTAGCAGAGTGCAATTTTCGACAGCAAATCCACATCAAACCTCTAAACTGGCTACTGGCGGAGGTGGGAATAGTTTATGGTCTGTAGATTCCCTTACGTGACAATAAACTGTTTGTGGTCAAATTTTACTGAGGTGCTAACATTTTGTGTGGTCTCCACTAGGTGTGAATACTGTATCGTGGGCAATCACCAAGGTGTTAATACTGCATAGTGGGCACTCACCAAGGAGTGAGTATGGTCTAGTGGGCACTCACAAACAAGAAGAAAGCCAGCTTTGACAAAGACCCAAGTGAACGAAACGTGTCAGCTGGGCTAGTCGCCCTGACCCCCTGATATTCCCTACTAAATATTTTTATGGAATACATGCCAATTTTTGAATAGAGGAGTGCTGGACCACATCTGAATCTTGCATAGTGGGCACTCACCAAAGCAAGAATATGGTATAGTGGGCACTCACCAAGGCGTGAATATGGTATAGTGGGCACTCACCAAGGCGTGAATATGGTATAGTGGGCACTCACCAAGGCGTGAATATGGTATAGTGGGCACTCACCAAAGAGTGAATATGGTATAGTGGGCACTCACCAAGGAGTGAATATGGTATAGTGGGCACTCACCAAGGTATGAATATGGTATAGTGGGCACTCACCAACGAGTGAATATGGTATAGTGGGCACTCACCAAGATTTGAATATGGTATAGTGGGCACTCACCAAGGTATGAATATGGTATAGTGGGCACTCACCAAGGTATGAATATGGTATAGTGGGCACTCACCATGGAGTGAATATGGTATATTGGGCACTCACCATGGTGTGAATATGGTAAAGTGGGCACTCACCATGGTGTGAATATGGTATAGTGGGCAGTCACCATGCTGTGAATATGGTATAGTGGGCAGTCACCATGGTGTGAATATGGTATGGTGGGCACTCACAATGGTGTGAATATGGTATCGTGGGCACTCACCATGGTGTGAATATGGTATAGTGGGCAGTCACCATGGTATGAATATGGTATAGTGGGCAGTCACCATGCTGTGAATATGGTATACTGGGCAGTCACCATGCTGTGAATATGGTATAGTGGGCAGTCACCATGGTGTGAATATGGTATAGTGGGCAGTCACCATGGTGTGAATATGGTATAGTGGGCAGTCACCATGGTGTGAATATGGTATAGTGGGCACTCACCATGGTGTGAATATGGTAAAGTGGGCACTCACCAAGGTGTGAATATGGTAAAGTGGGCAGTCACCATGGTGTGAATATGGTATAGTGGGCAGTCACCATGGTGTGAATATGGTATAGTGGTCAGTCACCATGGTGTGAATATGGTATAGTGGGCAGTCACCATGCTGTGAATATGGTATAGTGGGCAGTCACCATGGTGTGAATATGGTAAAGTGGGCACTCACCAAGGTGTGAATATGGTAAAGTGGGCAGTCACCAAGGTGTGAATATGGTATAGTGGGCAGTCACCATGGTGTGAATATGGTATAGTGGGCAGTCACCATGGTGTGAATATGGTATAGTGGACAGTCACCATGGTGTGAATATGGTATAGTGGGCAGTCACCATGGTGTGAATATGGTAAAGTGGGCAGTCACCAAGGTGTGAATATGGTATAGTGGGCAGTCACCATGGTGTGAATATGGTATAGTGGGCACTCACCATGGTGTGAATATGGTATAGTGGGCACTCACCATGGTGTGAATATGGTATAGTGGGCAGTCACCATGCTGTGAATATGGTATAGTGGGCAGTCACCATGGTGTGAATATGGTATAGTGGACAGTCACCATGGTGTGAATATGGTATAGTGGGCAGTCACCATGGTGTGAATATGGTAAAGTGGGCAGTCACCAAGGTGTGAATATGGTATAGTGGGCTGTCACCATGGTGTGAATATGGTATAGTGGGCACTCACCAAGGTGTGAATATGGTATAGTGGGCACTCACCAAGGTGTGAATATGGTATAGTGGGCACTCACCAAGGTGTGAATTTGCAGTGTGGTATACACACAGTGCCAGACTGGGGTGCCTAGCGGCCACCAGTGGAATTGCATTCTGGGGGCCCACAAGTGGAGTTGATTCTAAGGCCCATCCTATAGCTACTGTACCTGCCTCTTACACTCTGTCTCTTGCTGTTTGTCTATTTCTCTTTGCCTTTCTGCCTCTCCCAAGGATGGATATGAAATTAAAAAAAAACTACAGGTCTGCAATGCTCGGGGCCCACCCGGGTTGTCCTCTGTGGGCCAATCCGATCCTACACTGATTTAATGAAGAGCCTCTGCCTCTAAAGAAAATGGAGCCCAGTGAAAACCGCCACAATAGTTCCTGTGTAAATTTCCACCCAGCTTTCCTTGAGTCCTGAATAGAAAACCTGAGCAGCTACGCAGTGACCTGCAGATACCACACACGATCACAAAGCTTTTCAGCCCCATCCACACTTTAATAACGGCACTTTTATTTTTTCTTTAAAGGGGTTGTCTCACTGCATTGATTCATCTCACCTCACTCCTGTTTTCTTGGTTTCATTTTGAATTCAGGGGCGTGTTTACTGGCTTCTACTAGGCTGCAGTAGAAGCCAGGTCTGTAGCTATAGCAACCAGTGCTGGCAGCCTATCAGGAGAGGTCAAACAGATCTGTAGCTAAAGCGACCAGTGCTGGCAGCCTATCAGGAGAGGTCAAACAGGTCTGTAGCTATAGCAACCAGTGCTGGCAGCCTATCAGGAGAGATGGAACAGGTCTGTAGCTATAGCGACGTGAGTAGCTGATGCAGCCCATACAAGAGGGGATATCTAGGAATAGGTAGGACACGGTTAATGGACACATATCGCAAAGTGACTTGTTTTTGCAAGATCTTTAACATAAAAAGCAATCCATGTAGTGAGACAACCCCTTTAAGGCTTCAGGCAGTATTGCAGCATTTTCTTGCAAAAAAAAGTGTGTACTGGTACATGTGTTTTTTTTTTAATTTTTTTTTCCCTGGTGTTTTTTCCCCTAACACAAAACATGTGTTCGATCAAATGATTTGCAATGTAGAAAAACGTTACACAAACACAATGCACGCATGCTTTTTAATGCGGAAAATAAAACAAAAAACGCCTGAGAAAATGCTACACCTACATCACGCTGCATTGGAAGATATCTGCTACTGACCAACAAAAAACTACAAAGAAACAAGCAGCATCTGTAGGGTGTTATATATTTGCCTGTTGACTTTCAGCTAATATCTGGCCGCTACAGGCACATGCTGGGCATAGATTTTTTGCAATATGTGAAACTGCCCTTAAAGCGGATATGTGACACCTCCTGACATGTCTAAATAAATACTGGTGCACCCCATGAAACAACAGTTCCGGGCCATCCGTAAAAGGGTTGTCTCACTACAAGGATCGCTGCTTTTTATGTTAACGATCTTGCAAAAACAAGTCACTTTGCAATATGTGTCCATTAAAGGGGTTGTCACATCTCAAAGTTTCATAGGATGCATGAATGAAATAATGCTGCTTTGCTCTGTCACTTCCTGGTCAAGCTGTCTGTAATTAGCATATGAGCTCAGTGTATTCAGACTTCTGCTAATTAGATAAATCTCATGCTGTCAGGACCAGGGAAGCTTCTGAGTTAAAGTAAACAGCAGTAATTACTGGCTTTCGTCTGAAAGATCAGATAACAAGCTCTCAATGCAAGGGGGGGAGAAGTTCAAAGGTCGGTCACTTGGGGAACCAGAGAGAGCACAGAAGGTGATAAAATCACTATTCGCACCTTAACAAAAAAAAATGAACAAGGCAATATATTTTGAATACGTCATTTAGTTTTCCCTACTTTTTGAAAGCTATTCTTTGTAGCGAGACAACCCCTTTAACAGTGTCCTAGCAATTCCTACATATCCCCTCTTGTATGGGCTGCATCAGCTCCTCAGGTTGCTATAGCTACAGACCTGTTCAATCTCTCATGATAGGCTGCCAGCACTGGTTGCTATAGCTACAGACCTGGTGTCCTTAGCAACTCATCACTGTCGGCCAGTATCTATGGTAAACACACCCCTGAATTAAAAAAATAAACAGAGAAAACAGGACTGAGGTAAGATGAATAGATGTAGTGAGACAACCCCTTTAAATCTCGATCTTGTTTACATCCCCTGTTGTTCCTCCTAAAAATTAAATACCAATCTGTCAGGTGGGTGTTTCCAACTAGGGGTGTGTCCCTGCACATTCTGACATCTTCCAATCAGAGCTGACACAGTCAGTGTGTGCAGGGACACACCCCTTTCAAAAGTGAAATGACATACGCCCATCTGACAGATTCAGTAATACATTTCCAGGAGGAATAACAGAGGAACAGCACAACACAGAGATATAAGAGAAGAGGCTCCAGGATTGGTATTTTACAGGGAACACAAGGATTTAGTAACACAGAGCTGTCAGGATTGGTCAGGTGTATGTACTTACTGAGGTATTCTGACACTGGACGCTGCTGCTGTTGAATCGGACGGCCGGAACGCGCTGAACCTTGCCCTCGATGTTGAAGACGCACTCGTAGTTCTTCTGCCCGGATTGTGGCTGCGGGAGGTTCTTTGCTTTCAGAGTGATTGGCTGCACCACCCCAACCGGAATTAAGATCTCGCCGGTAGGTATGATCTCTGGGCAACCCTGCAAGATAGAGAAGGGTGAAAACACAAGCCAACGCGTTTCAAGACTTTCATCAGACCAAAGGCGGGGTTCACACTTCAGTTATGCTCTACACTGCAGATATTCGTTGGGGTATTGTGGGGAAAAAGGCTACCCCAACGGATACCGTGACGTACCCATGGCCGGTCTATAGAAATTATTAGAAAGGAGGAAGTCCGATTTAGACTAAATTTGCTAGAGCAGGAACAGCTGAGCAGATTGATATATTGTTCGGTGGGGAATGATTCAGTAGGATCTGTAATCTATTCGTTTTAAATCCTGGCTTATTCTAGGTTAAGGAGTCCAGTGGGCGGGGTTATCAGTGATTAGCTGCTTTTTTTTGTATGTGAGCACCTAGAGCACAGGTGTCAAACATCGGCTCTACAGCAGTTGGGGAATTACAACTCCCTTCATGCATTTGTATAATCTATAACAGTGGGCATGATGGGAGTTGTAGTTTCCCAACAGCTGGAGGACCGCAGTTTGACACCCCTGACCTAGAGAGTCTGTCAATCCCTGATAACCCCGCCCACTGGACTCCTTACCCCAGAATAAGCAGGGATTTTCATGATAAGATACAAGTTCTACTGAATCTTTCCCCACAGAACAATATATTGATTTGCTCAGCTCCTTCTGCTCTATAACATAGGGCCAGCAGATCAGATAGCATGGTCAATGTGATGGGTGTACTTTAATGTCTATGGGCTACATTGTGGTTCCTTACATTTCACGATACCACTACAGATACCTGTAACAGAGCGAATAGCATCATGTAAATCGAGCCAAAGTATGAAAGGCAACACAAAGTTCACCAGATCTAAGACCCGCAACACGTTCCCTTGTCTCCATCTGCATTTGAGGTGAATGTAATCTATTGCAATAGGCTGGGGTCACATGTGGAGACCACCATGGCCGCCAAGGTTGCCATCAGTCCCGCAGCTTCACCGGTAAACTCACTGGCAGCCGTGATTTTGCCCACGTTGTAGCTGCCTTAAGATATGTTCACATGGCGTTTTGGGTCCGTGTGAACATACGCTTTTAGATGTGTGTTTGGGTCTGCCTAGAGGGACCCAAACATGCATCTAAAAATGAGCAGTGTTCTTTACACTGCTCACAATGTAAAACATGTATCAGTGTTCACACGAGTGATCGCCAGTGCGTGTTTACATTGCGTGTTTCAGATCCGTTCCAAGAATTGACATGTCAATTCGTGGTCCGAAAGACGCAGCAGGAGCCAGGACTGTGGAGTCGGCAAGCCAAAGCCCCGACTGCTCAATTTCCCAAACCTCCGACTCCTGACTCCCCCATACAAGGCGCATGTTTAAGTGATAACTTTACTGTAGTAAAATGGTCCCATCAGGCTGTTTATCACCTTATGATACAATAATCAAGCTATTTAGGTAGAACAGACACTGACAAGCAAAAGGGTAACAATGTTCTGAACACTTGTGGGCAGAGTTGAAGAAAAAGCTGTATATGTATCCAAGTCCAGTCTGCACCAACATTGGGAATGCGTAGAAGAGACCTGGGATAAGATTTTGGTTAAGGTATGCTTGAATCTGATTCAGAGCCAGGAAGAATTCAAACAGTATTGAAAACCAAAGGTGGATTTCCCAAATACTAACAAAATAATAAAAATTAACATTTTGATTTTTAGGAGAAAAACAGTAACAATGCAGTTACAGGAAAGAATCTGCAGAACTAAGCAGATGCTAAATACTTGCAAGTCAAATTTATGTATAAGATAGGTAAGATGACTGTGTATAAAATTACAGTAGCCTCATATGCAAAGCTGTAGTGGATGGTGAGATATGAAGCCTGAAAGTCACGAGTTCAACCATTGTTACCATTTTGCTTGTCAGTGTAAAATATATTTATTGGATATGACTTTAGAACACAAAAAATGTAAATATGCAAAACACTGCAGGAACATTTGTGGAGTCTCTGAATTTGTTCTGAGAAATAGTATTGCCTCCATCAGATCCTGCATACATGACCTCACATCTGATCTCATTATTTCCAGGCTAGAGAACGGCCTCTCTACACTAACTTGGGTTGGCGGCAAAGCTGTGACCACAGAGGCAACATCTCTAACAATGTCAGGATATAAAGGAATTGCCTCAGCCACAGTCAGTGTTGATGAATGGTTGAACTCTTCTTTGAAAGCAGGTGAAAAATTTTGCTGAAATCTGTTTGCCCTGGGAGCGGAATCTTTTCCCCTGGGGCAGCGCTTTGCCTGCTCCATGTCATCAATCACACTCCTCATGTGATGAGGCTGAAGATATGGGAGCAGCAGCACTGGCCGGACCCAATTCCTCTTGCTCTTTGCATCGAACTAACTGGACCAACTTATTAGATATTTTGGGAGTCGGTCGATTTCATGATGACTCCGACTCCTGCAAAATAGGCACCGACTCCACAGCCCTGGCAGGAGCCCTATAATAAACTATAGGGAGCGATCCTGCTGCATCCAACGTGCATCCAAACACGCAGCTGCATGTTGGATCAGTGTTGAATCCGATTGACGCTATGTTTTTGGATGCGATTTTCAGGTCCAACATGGACCCAAAATCGTATCCAAAACATCGTGTGAACATACCGTTAGTGTGCGAGCCCAGATCTAGGAAGTACAGACGGCGAGATAATGGGAGGGGAGAGCAGCGGAGAACCAGATGGTAGAGTGACCCAGGAGAAGGGGGCACTCCAAGTGTCACGGGGCCCATTATACTGTCCACCGATGGGACCTCACCGCCTGTAATGTGGGGCTGCATTAAGCACACACCACTGCTCTAATCTGGTTCTGCGCTATGCGAGGACACAGAGAGGACAGATATGATGTCACTGGAATAAATCAGTTTTCCCTGAAAAGAAAAATGGGGCATATTAGCCTGAGTGCCGTTCCTTGCTTTTAGGTTTTATGGGTTTAAAAGAGCGGTTTCATGTAAATCTGAGCCTATGGCCACTTATCATAGCAGCGCATAAACCTGAAGGGCATATTTATGGGGCGGTGCAGATCCAGACTGCGCGGAATTACAATCAATACAGCACAAAAAAAAAAAAAAAAGAGGAGACGATTCCTTCCTAATTAAAGGGAATGTAGCACCAATATTACACTTTACTAATTAATACCATACAGATTCTTTTATTCTTGGCAGTTTTTATTTTCTGATGCTAAATTTTTTTAAATTCTGTTTTCTATATAGGATTATGGGAGCAGCCATCAGGCCTGAGCTGATGTGGACGCTAGTTAGAGATTTGCTTTATAGTATCTACATAGACAGAAGCCAGAAAATTGGAGGTCATTGACTTCTATGGGAGAGTGTTGTGGGCATGCTCTGTGACCTGAGAAGGAGAGCTACAATCATCACTTATTGACTCCTACGGGACAGTGTTGTTGGCATGCTCTGTGACCTGGGAAGAAGTCATTGTGAAGGTAGACTACAAGCTATGACCATTACCTATTAAATTCTATGGGCAACAGTTGTGGGCATGCTCTGTGACCTAGGAAGAAGCAATTGTGAAGGGAGACTGGGAGCTAAGACCATTACCTATTGACTTCTATGGGATAGTGTTGTAGGCATGCTTTGTGACCTGGGAATAAGTCACTGTACAGGGAGGGGGTAAATATAGCTATCACATTGACTTTTAAGGACAAGTGTTTTGGGCATGCTCTGTGACCTAAGAAGGAAAGCTACAACCATCACTTATTGACTCCTACGGGATAGTGTTATTGGCATGTTCTGTGACCTGGGAAGAAGTAATTGTGAAGGTAGACTGAAAACTATGACCATTACCTATTAAATTCTATGGGCAAGAGTTGTGGGCATGCTCTGTGACCTGGAAAGAAGTAATTGTGAAGGGAGACTGCGAGCTATAACCATTACCTATTGACTTCTATGGGATAGTGTTGTAGGCATGCTTTGTGACCTGGGAATAAGTCACTGTGCATGGAGGCCGTGGGGAGCTATAACTATCACTTATAGACTTTTATGGACAAGTGTTGTGGGCGTGCTTTGTGACCCAGGAAAAAGTAATTGTGAAGGTAGAGTGGGAGCTGTGCCCATTACCAATTATTTTGGGCAGGCTCTGTGGCCTGGGAAGAAGTAATTGTGAAGGGGAGACTGGAACTATGACCATTACCTATTGACTTCTATGGGATAGTGTTGTAGGTACGCTCTTGACCTGTTATATAGGAAAAGGTTTAGCTATGACCATCACCCGTTGACTTCTATGGTGGGATTGTGAGCATGCTTTTGACCTGGAAATAAATCATTATGTATGGAAAGACTGAGCTATCACCATCACCCATTGACTTCTACGGGAGACTGTTGTGGGCATGCTCTTGATTTGGGAAGAAGTTATTGTGCAGGAAGACTACGAGCCATCACCATCACCTATTGACTTCTATGAGACATTGTTCTGGGCATGCTCTTGATCTGGAAAGATATCAATTTGTAGGAAACGGGTGAGCTATGACCATCACCTATTAACGTAAATAGGAGAGTCCTGTAGGCATGCTCTGTAAGCAGAGAAGAAGAAGTCATTGTGCAGGAAGACTGTGAGCTATGAGCATCACATATTGACATCTATAAGAAAGTCTTGTGGGCATGCTCTACAAAAGTGCTCTGCAAAGTGCGACTCTCTAGCTGTTGGGAAACTACAACTCCCATCATGCATTTATATCATCTATAGGAGTGGGCATGATGGGAGTTGTAGTTTCCCGACAGCTGGAGAGCCGCACTTTGCAGACCACTGCTCTACAGTACAACCTGGAGGAAAAAAAATCATAGTGCAGGGAAAGGGTGCACTATAGCCATCACCTACTGATTTGTACGGGAGATTGCTAAGAAAAAAATAAAAAATTCTTTAAAAAAATAGGTTAAACCTAAAAACATGATTTAAGCGCTGGTCATTGCCTGATAACATGTTCTCTTTAACAGCCCTCATTGCTCATTTAAAGGGGTTGTCTCAGTACAAGGATTCCTTTTTATGTTAAAGATCTTGCAAAAACAAGTCACTTTGCAATATATGTCCATTACCAGTGTCCTACCTATTCCTAGATATCCCCTCTTGTATGGGCTGCATCAGCTCCTCAGCTACAGACCTGTTTACTCTCTCATGATAGGCTGCCAGCACTGGTTGCTATAGCTACAGACCTGGCTTCTACTGCAGCCTAGTAGAAGCCAGTAAACCCACCCCAGAATTCAAAATGAAACAAAGAAAACAGGACTGAGGTAAGAGGAATCAATGTAGTGAGACAACCCCTTTAAGGTCTTGCCCGGGAACACCCCACCGTGTTACATACCCTGAAGCACCAGCTTGGCTAGTACCCCATAGGAAGATATTTTGGATGAAATTTCATTAAAAGCAGTTTTGACCCAAATACAACCACGAACCAATCTGCCGGGTGCGGGGGTCGCCAATCCCCTTTCTTGTCGGAGAAGTGGCCATACACACACACACAGTCGCTTTGCATTTGTGCACGGAGACAGCTGAGCGTGCCCTCAGCACAACACTATAATAATCCCATTAATTTCTCCGTTTTATGCACGCTCCATTAACCCCTGACATGCTGAGCTCTCTATTCTTAGCAGAGCCTGACCTCCATTTACCAGACCGCCGTAAATGGGTTGATGAACCAGACCCCGGATCAGGCGGCCGCCGGACACATCGGTCATGCGGCCCGCCCAGTAATATCCTGCATCCCGTGATAAGTGCATTACGGCTACGTTGTTGCATTCGTACATGTAAGTAATTTCAGACACTTCCTTCCTCATCTCCCTCCCTCCTGAAGCCCCCAGGAGATAGGCAGAAAATGATGAGGGGCCGCGTGCCTCCTACCTACTTACGGCTAGATGCTCAGGAAGGATCCTGTTACCATGGAAACACGTCCTCTCTTCTGCTACTCCGCGCCAATCTACATGGGTTAGATCTAGGCTAGGGCTGTGTACATGCAAATCTATCCCCCACTTTGGGGAAAGGATGTACACAAATATGGAGCACGTCAACATCTGTGTGCACAACCTACAATTAAAGGGGTACCCTGCCTTTATTATGCAAACCTACTGTTCTCTGTTATCAGCCATGTCAGGCTTGGGCAATGACTGAAATACTTGTATTAAAGGGGTTGTCTCATTCCATCGATTCATCTTACCTATTTTCTCGGTTTCATTTTTGAATTTAAGGGCGGGTCTACTGGTCTTACTACTACTACTACTGGCCTGCAGTGATAAGCTGCCGAGGACACCAGGTCTGTAGCTATAGCGACCAGCGCTGGCAGCCTATCAGGAGAGATTGAACAAATCTGTAGTTATAGCGACCAGCGCTGGCAGCCTATCAGGAGAGATCCAACAGGTCTGTAGTTATAGCGACCAGCACTGACAGCCTATCAGGAGAAATCCAACAGGTCTGTAGCTATAGCGACCAGCACTCTCAGCCTATCAGGAGAGATCGAACAGGTCTGTAGTTATAGCGACCAGCACTGACAGCCTATCAGGAGAGATCGAACAGGTCTGTAGTTATAGCGACCAGCACTGACAGCCTATCAGCAGAGATCCAACAGGTCTGTAGCTATAGCGACCAGCACTGGCAGCCTATCAGGAGAGATCGAACAGGTCTGTAGCTATAGCAACCAGCGCTGGCAGCCTATCATGAGAGATCAAACAGGTCTGTAGCTATAGTGACCAGCACTAGCAGCCTATCAAGAGAGATCGAACAGGTCTGTAGTTATAGCGACCAGCACTGACAGCCTTTCAGGAGAGATCCAACCGGTCTGTAGTTATAGCGACCAGCACTGTCAGCCTATCAGGAGAGATCCAACAGGTCTGTAGCTATAGCGACCAGCACTGGCAGCCTATCAGGAGAGATCGAACAGGTCTGTAGTTATAGCGACCAGCACCGACAGCCTATCAGCAGAGATCCAACAGGTCTGTAGCTATAGCGACCAGCACTGGCAGCCTATCAGGAGAGATCGAACAAGTCTGTAGCTATAGCGACCTGAGGAGCTGATGCAGCCCATACAAGAGAGGATATCTAGGAATAGGTATGACATTGTTAATCGACACATTGCAAAGTGACTTGTTTTTGAAAGATCTTTAACATAAAAAGCAATTAATGTAGTGAGACAACCCCTTTGAGTCTTATTACTTTTTCAGCTAAATTTGTTATGAAGAAAGCTGGTTGATTGGCTTCCAACATTCCAGGGGTTGAACCACCCAGCTTTCCCAGACTCACGAATAACGAATTTGTGAAGTTATGAAGCAATAAAAAAAGCAATAAATGCACAACTGTTCAGGTCTGCTGTGCAGGGGTCTAGGAAAGCTGGGTTACAGCAGTCATGAGAGCTGTAGTGATGGTTATACTGGTTGTCACCCAACCTTCCCATAGTCCTGAATAGCAAATGTGTGTAGTTATGTTGCAATACAACAGTAATGGATGCACACTGAACAGATCTACCATGCAGGAGTACAGGAAAGCTTTATGACAGCACCTATGGGAGCCTTAGTAATAGGAAGCTGGATGACAACAAATATATCTATTACTAAAGCTCCCATAGGTGCTGTCATAAAGCTTTCCTAGACTCCTGCATGGTAGATCTGTCCAGGTATGCATCCATTACTGTTGTATAACTATATAACTGCACACATTTGCTATTCTGGAGTCTTAGGAAGCTGGATGACAAATATATCGAAGACTCCAGAATAGCAAATGTGTGCAGTTATATAGTTATACAACAGTAATGGATGCATAACTGGACAGATCTACCATGCAGGAATCTGGGAAAGCTGGGTGACATCAACCATTGGAGCGGATGTAATGGTCATATTGGTTGCCACTCAACTCTCCCATAGTCCTGAATAGCAAATGAGTTTAGTCATGTATATACACAACAGTAATGGATGCATGACTGGACAGATCTACCATGCAGGAGTCTGGGAAAGCTGGGTGACATCAACCATTGGAACTGTTGTGATGGTCATACTGGCTGTCACCCAGTTCCCCCTGAATACAAAGAAGAAATTTCTATTGTTGTTGCTCTAAACCCGCAACTTAGTCCTCGTTGTGCGGTTTACAAACTAATACCAGAAAGGACATATGCGCCTATGTCAGACGACCTTCTTCCCTGACATCAAGCTGATTCAGAGGCAAAATCCTTTATTTTGGTGAACAGACACAAGTTTCTATACAGTTGGTTTAGAGGTGTGTCAGCATTATCATTACTTCATATTTTGATTACAATTTGCAATACCATTTGTTGGTTTAATCATAACACAATACAATTGGTTACTTCATAATAAAAATACTTTCAAAACTTAAGCCGTGACCATTAAATTATCTTTGTTTTGCATTACTAATAATTAATTAGCAGCGTCTCGTCTGGTAAATAAGACAGTCATTATTAAAATATTAGGTTGATTATTGTCGGGGGTGGCTTAAAGAATCTGGGGGACTTGTTTTTAATGGTCATAGAAGAGTAACCCCCTTATCGACATTTGACGTACTCATAAGTCATGGTCGGAAGGGGTTGCTGCAATTTGACATATGGGTGCGTCATGGAGATCTGGCGAGCTAACAAGCGATGCCCACAAGATCGCGACATGGGACCAGCGGTATATTACAGCTGGCCTCATGCTGCATCACCCGTGGCCAGAGCACTGGGTGATTAACCCCTTAGCTGCCGAGCTGTATTACATCACCGCAGCTAAGGGAAAGAGAAGGAGGGACCGCCTTCTGTCGGTGCGCTTCCGGGCTGTCTGTGACGTCATCATGCCCCGCAATGCATTGTGGGCATTGTCGGGCATGGTGAGTGACAGTTACCATAGAGACCAGTATACAGCAGCAATGCAGCGTACTGATCTCTACAGTCCCTGACAGAAGTTCTGTCGCTTATCCATGTCGTGGAAACCAAAGCTTATAACCGAACTTAAAATTCATAGATTGGTTTTAGGAATGACTCATATGCAAGCTGAAACCCTCCCAAATGAGGTTTTTTTTATAACACAGAAGGAACACAGAAAGGTCAGATTTTGGCAAGACAAAAGTTTTGTCGCCCACAGAAAGTAATGTGAAAATCAAACAAATAATTCACTTCAAATGCAAAGATATGTTTCATAACATTGGTGAATGAAGTTGTGGTGCTATTAGAGCCATATTTAATATTTTGTGTGACTTCCATGAGCTTGAAGGACTGCATCCATGTGTTTCAATAATGATTCATACAATTTATTGATGGAGACATCAGGAATAGCACAGAATGCAGTCTTACATGCCTCCCAGAGTTCGTCAAGATTCTAGTTTTTTTTTGTTTGATTCGAAGCGTGCTCTTTTATCCTACCCCAAACCTGCTCAATGATGTTCATGTCTGGTGACTGTGCTGGCCAGTCCTGGAGCACCTTGATCTTCTTTGCCTTCTGGAACTTTGATGTAGAGATGGATGTATGAGATGGAGCACAGTCCTGCTGCAAAATTTGACTCCTTTTATGATAGGGAATGTAAGAGGTAGCTAATACTTCTTGATATTTTAGGTAATTGATATTGCCTTCTACCTTGCAAATGTTTCGCACACCCTCAAACTGAATGCAACCCCAGACCATGATCTTTCCACCACCAAGCTTAACTGTTTTCTGGATGTATCTCGGATTCATACGGGCTCCAGTAGGTCTCCTGCAGTATTTGCGGCGGCTATGGTGTAATTCATCTGAGAAATCCACCTTCTGCCACTTTTCCAGTGTCCATCCGTTTAGCAGGCTATGGGCCTTGGCAAATGCCACACGGTTTTTTAATTGCCTTTTGCCAAGTGCCGGCTTTTGGGCACTGATTCAACCATGGAGGCCATTTCGAGACACAATCCTACAAATTGTTCTAGTTGACACAGGGACTTGAGGTGATGAGGGCTGTTGGAGCTGTGCTGAAGTGGGAGAGGGGCTGGCTTTTGATTTTTTAACCAACAAATGTTCCTCCTGAGCAGTTGTCTTGTGGTGTCTGCCGGACCTGGGCTTGTCAAAAACATCTCCAGTCTCTTCAAATCTTTTTTTAATTCTTTGTACTTGATGCTGAGACACATCAAAGGTGCCAGCCACCTCTGCAGTGGATCTGGTCTTCAGCCCCTTGATAATCAAGGCTTTGGTCGCAGGGTGGATTTTTTGGCATGTTGTCAGAGGTCAAGTTGCAGTTCAAGTGAATGTCTGGGGTGCTGGAGTTCTTTTTATACACACCCACTAATTAACCGATCAATTAGTGAGCACAGGTGAGGCTGTAAACTAGGATTGGGTGCATTATATGACAAGGCGACAAAACATTTGTCTTGCCAAAATCTGACCTTTCTGTGTTCCTTAAATGATGACTATTTCAGCAATGAAGCAAATTTATTTTCGTTAACAAAACCTCATTTGGGAGAGTTTCAGCTTTCATATGAGTCATTCCTAAAACCAATGGATGAATTTTAAGTCAGGTTATAAGCTCTGGTTTCCACAACATGGATAAGCGACAGAACTTCTGTCAGGGACTGTATTGTACCAGTGATCTTCAGATGATCTTCAGCGTTCTGCCATGCGGCCAAACAACAGTTTACACCCACATGTAGGGTAATGCTGAACTTGGAATAAAATGCGTAACAAACTTTAGGATAATTTTTTTTTCAGAATTCCTTGTAAAAATTAAACATTTTCATCTAAATTGCAGATTCTTGGGAAAAAAAATTTTTTTTTCATTTTCACAGCCTAATGCTAAAAAAAATTGTGAAACACCTCTGGGGTTGATAAACTCACTACAGCCCTTGATATATTCCTTGAGGTGTGTAGTTTCCAATATGGGGTCTTTTTAGGGATTTTTATTAAGTTTTAGCACCTTACGGTGTCCACAAACCTGTAATGGCGCCTAAATAAAATTGTATTGAAAATAAGACCCCAGAGTCCGGTAGGTGCTCCTCCTACTCAGAGGCCTGTGGTTGGACCAAATAGAGCACTAGGCCCACATATGTGATATCACTGAAAACAGCAGAATCTGGGGAATTAATGTTGAGTTGCATTTATCTGGTCACATCTACCGTGTTGCAGTGAATAATAATTTCAAATCTGCAAAAAAAAGTGAAATTTTGACATTTCACCTCCACTTTGCTTTAATTTCTGTGAAACACCTAAAGGGTTAACAAACTTCCTAAATGTGGTTTTAAATACTGTAAGGGGTCTTGTTTCTTAGATGGAGTCATTAATGTTGGTGTTTAACACACAGGCCCCTCAAAGTCGCATCAGAACTGGACTGGTGCCTAAGAAAATCTATTTTGCAAATTTTCTTGAAAATGTAAAAAATTATTACTACATTTCTCAGCACCCTAATGTCTTAAAAAAACAAGACATTTAAAAAATGATGCCAACCTACAGTAGACATATGATAGATGCTCGTAATAAACTATTTTGTGTGGAATAACGATCTGTCTTGCACGCAGAAATTTTTTAACTTTAAAATGGTACATTTTTCAAACTTTTCCCAATATTTTGTATATTTTTCACAAATAAACAAGGATTTTATAGCCCAAAATTTCTTACTGACTTAAAGCACAATGTCTCACGAGAAAACAGTCTCTGAACCGCATGGATAAGTAAAGAAAGTGTCTAAAGTTAGTCTCACATAAAGTGACGTCAGATTTAAATTAAGAGGCTCTGTCAGGAAGGTCAAAACTAGCTGTGGCGGTGATGGGTTAAAGGAGTTGTCTCACTACATCGATTCTTCTTACCTCAGTCCTGTTTTCTTGGTTTCACTTTGAATTCAGGGGCGTGTTTACTGGCTTTTACTAGGCTGCAGTAGGAGCCATTTCTGTAGCTATAGCAACCAGTGCTGGCAGCCTATCAGAAGAGATCAAACAGGTCTGTATTTATAGCGACACAGGAGCTGAGGGCACCCCATACAAGGGGGTCTCAGAATGTAGGACACTGTAATGGACACATATTGCAAAGTGACTCATTTTTGCAAGATCTTTAACATAAAAAGCAATCCTTGTAGTGAGACAACCGCTTTAAGTAATAAAATGTTACAGCAATCATCCCACATCCCAGTCGCACACACATATATACATACATATATATATATATATATACACAGTCATGGCCAAAAGTTTTGAGAATGATAAAAATGTTAATTTTCACAAAGTCTACTTAATCAGTTTTTATAATTGCATTTTGCATATACTCCAGAATGTTATAAAGCGTGATCAGCTTAACAGCAATTAATTGCAAAGTAAATAGTTGCCTCGAAAATGAACTTTTTCCCAAAACACATTTCAACTTCATTGCAGGCCTCCCTTAAAAGGACCAGCTAACATCGGCTCAGTGATTGCTCCATTAACACAGGTGTGGGTGTTGATGAGGACAGGGCTGGAGATCAATCTGTCATGATTAAGTAAGGGAAACACACCACCTGGACACTTTAAAAGGAGGCTGGTGCTTGGCATCATTGTTTCTCTTCTGTTAACCATGGTTATCTCTAAAGAAACACGTGCAGTCATCATTGCACTGCACAAAAACTGGGCCTAAAAGGGAAGAGTATCGCAGCTAGAAAGATTGCACCTCAGTCAACAATCTATCGCATCATCAAGGAATTCAAGGAGAGAGGTTCATTGTTGCCAAAAAGGCTCCAGGGCGCCCAAGAAAGACCAGCAAGCGCCAGGGCCGTCTTTAAAAGGTTTCCGCTTGGGAATCGGGTACCAGCAGTGCAGAGCTTGTCAGGAATGGCAGCAGGCAGGTGTGAGTGCATCTGCACGCACTGTGAGGCGGAGACTCATGGAGCAAGGCCCCGGTGTCAAGGGGGCAGCAAAGAAGCCACTTCTCTCCAGAAAAAATCAGGGACAGACTGATATTCTGCCAAGGTAAGGGAGTGACTGCTGGGACTGGGGTAAAGTTCTGATGAATTCCCTTTCGAATTTTGGAACATCTGAAACAGCTTGTTGGGGAAAACAAAGGTGGCGTTTCACATTTGTCTCATGCAACTGTAAATCATAACTTCTTTTGGGGTTTTTCACCCGGGAATGGCTCTTAACGTCTTTCCTAAAAACACATCCATGAATAAGTATGGTAAACCAAATGTTCCTCCAAGAGCAACTTCTCCCAACCGTTCCAAGCAGTTTGGTGATCACAATGCCTTTTCCAGCATATGAGGGGGACCTGCCTTTAAAGCAAAAAAGGTGATAACTAAAATGGCTCAGGGAACAAACATAGAGATTTTGGGTCCGTGGCCTGGAAACTCCCCAGATCTTAATCCCATTGAGAAACTTGTGGTCAATCATCAAGAGACGGGTGGACAAACAAAAACCAACAAATTGTGACAAAATGCAAGCATTGATTGTGCAAGAATGGACGGCTATCAGGATTTGGTCCAGAAGTTGATTGAGAGCATGCCAGGGAGAATTGCAGAGGTCCCGGGAAAAAGAAGGGTCAACACTGCAAAATATTGACTTGCTGCATTAAATCATTCTAACTGTCATAAAAGCTTTTGTTAAACATAATATGATTGCACTTGTATTTCTGCATGTGATAAAAACATCTGACAAACACACATACAAACCAGAGGGCAACAGATCATGTGAAAATATAAGATTTGTGTCATTTTCAAAACTTTTGGCCATGACTGTACATACATACACGCACGCACGCAAACACACAGACAGTCCCCGGGTTATGAACGGGATAGGGTCTGTAGGTTTGTTCTTAAGTTGAATTTGTATGCATGTCTGTGCAGGTACATTTGTTAAATGTAACGGCAGCACAAAAGGTTTTTTTTCTTTGTTTGTTTTTTTAAAGTTTCGGATAGTGCAGGGAAGGGTTTTTACATTTGTGTTTCTGTCTGTGCCCCTTTTAAGAAGATTTTCCCCTCATTTTCACCTCCTGTGCTGCTGTGGCATGCTGGCACTCGTCGTGCCATAGCTACTCTCTGCTGTGGAACATGGAACTACAAGTGCCAGCATGCCCCATCAGTCTCCGTTTGCAAGTAGGGTACAGATGTAAGTCGGAAAGGTGTAAGTCGGGCACTGCCTGTATAAACAAAAGTGTATTACCAGTGATTAGACATTCGAGGGACAAAAGCCAACCAATAAGAGAATAGGTGGGCTAGAATACCTTTAGATACCCTGTTTCCCCGAAAATAAGACACCCCCGAAAATAAGACATAGTGCATTTTTAGTTATGAAATTCAGTTTGGCTGCATATGCTAATGTTTGTTATGAAATCACTACAGTATATTAATACAGGTTGATGTTTTGTTCAACAATAAATGTGAATTATTGTTCATAGAAAGAAAAAAAAACATCCCCTTAAAATAAGTCTTAGCTCGTCTTTAGGAGCAAAAATTAATATAAGACGCTGTCTTATTTTCGGGGAAACAGGGTAAGAAAAAAAAAATTAATAAATTCTGCTTTTGGAAACTATGAGCAATTTGATTTAAGACTGAAGAACCAAGAAGAGTTACCAATATTATGGATTTTTCCAGTAAGG
>JAODAL010027126.1:0-55472 GCA_025379985.1 Phyllomedusa bahiana | reverse complement strand
AAAGTGTCCGGGAAAAGGAGTCTTTCAACACATTTTAGATTCACTTGGACATTGACTATACCGTCCTGGGTGCCACATGCCATGAGAGCCCAAAACCTGCATGACCCCAGATTACAAAGTGACGGAAAAAGGAGTCTTTCAACCACCATTTTAGTTGAACTGTACATTGACTATATCTTGTCCTGTACCGCAGATGACCTTTAAACCTGTTTGACCACAGATTCAAAAGTGCCGGGAAAAGGAGTCTTTCAACCACATTTTAGTTTCACTGGACGATCGACTATACCTGATCGCTCGGGCCACAGCATAGAGCGCCAAACGCATGACCCCAGATTAAAAATGGCCGGAAAAAGGAGTTCTTTCACCACCATTTTAGTTGAAACTGGACATTGACTAATCTGTCCTGTACCGCAGAATGACCATCAAACCTGTCTGACCCCCAGATTCAAAAGTGCCGTGAAAGGAATCTTTCAATCACCATTTATTTCACTGACATTGACTATAACCTGACCTGGCCCAGCATGAAGCCCCAACCTGCATACCACCCCCAGATTAAAAAGATAGCGTAAAAAAGAGGATCCCTTCAACCACGCATTTTAGTTTTCACTGACATTGACTATACCTGTCCTGGGCCCACATCATGAGACCCCAAACTGCATGACCCCAGACTAAAAAGTGCCGGAAAAAGGAGTCTTTCAACCACTCATTTTAGTTGAACTGGACATTGACTATATCTGTCCATGTACCGCAGAATGACCAATAAAACTGTTCTGACCCCACAGATTCAAAATGTGCCGAAACAAGAGAGTCTTTCAACCACCATTTTAGTTTCACTTGTAGCATATACTTCCCTGTCCTACGTGGGTAGCAGCTGCCCCTCCGTATGAGTGTGACCAATTGAGCTTCACTGGAAATACTGGTGTTTAACGCTCCTGTTCACCTAGGTGCCCTGTTTTCTTGGCATGTCTTTTTTCGTTATTTACTCAAAGTGCTGGAGGAAATTGTCTCTGTACTTTGTCTCTGTCCGTGCTCATACTCATGTTCTCTGAAATAACCACTTCTGGTCAAGTTTTGTTCCCTGTACCCTCCCTTGTCTCAATTCAGAGGATGAATTGTTTTACCAGCCTATTTTGTACATGTCAAGTTTATAGTAGTGTATTGTATTTAAATGTGTTGTCTCATATAGGGATTGATAGGCTATGTTGAAAGATCTTCAAAAACAAGTCATTTGCAATATGTTGTCCGTTAACAGTGGTCCTACCTATCCTGTTTCTGACAGCATCCATCAACCTTGAGACACTCTTGAACAATTGTGGAAAGAACAAATGTCTGTTAGAAACAACATATTTTTATAATAGTACCTGTCGTATGAGCTGCATTTCAAAGCAAAATGCCCCCAAAATTCAAAGCAGGAAAAATGGAATCCGAATATGTGGCTAACTAAAAAAAAATATTAATTCACCTAAAATCATGTTTTCTTTAGTTCTATGCACCATACTATTGATCCCTTGGCTACGAAAATAAAGAAATAAAAGATTTAGGAATTAATTTTTTTTTTTTCGGTGATAGCCCATATTAGTGGATTTCCTTTATATACACATCGTGACAACTTGGTGTAGGTGTTATAATTTGATTTCGGCCATATACAGCTTGATTTCAGATTGCAATCAAAACCCATAGGGTGCGTCGCTCGCTTCTCCCAATTTGGTCCCAAATTACGGCGGCTCTTTGAATTAACCAATCACAAGCCGCTTCCACAGAATTTCTTTCCTCAATTCCCCCATAGAAACTCTATGAGAAAGTAGCTCTGCGCTCTGATTGCTAAGCTGTGACGAGCCCTCGCTGCTTCAACCAATCAGCTTGTTGTCTTGCCTTTTACTGTATTTTGAACTGTCCGCCTTTGAATATATGTGGTCCATTTTCTCCATAGGAAATAATGGACATTGTTCGCGTCCTATCTGATTGGTCAATTCTCCGCCATAGTTATAAGTGGGACATTGTCGCACCCATTCTGATTGGTCTGGTTTATGCCGACCAATGATGAGATCAGCTTAAACAATTTGAATTACTGTATCTCCTTGTCCCCGGCAATTCTCTCTATTGCAATTCCCTATGATAGCGCCCGTGTCCTCTGCGACAAACGCGTTGTTCGGAGTTTTAACTGATTTATTTGTAAAGAAGTGTTTTGGTCTTTAACTGATAATGTTTTTGACCACTTAATGAAAATAATATTTATTTAATACTTCATGCCGCCGCTGGTGCTGAGCGCCAATTTGAGTGCCGCTCATCTCTCCTCATAGGAGTATAATGGGAGAAGTAGCTCGGCTCCTTATTGGCTGAGCTAGCCAAGCCCACCGTTTATCTCAGCCAATCACCATCCTTTCCAGCATTTTTACTGTATTTTGAATTATCCGCCGGGCTTTAGATTGGGTCAATTCTTCCCCATAGCTTTAATGGTTTCACGTGTCGCATCCTATTCTGATTGGCCGGTATATGCCGATCCAATGATACTAGGTTTGCAGGATTTGAATTACTGAAATTTGTCCCGGCAATTTCCAAATATCATATTTCTTGATAATGTGGCCCGTACTCAACGAGTTGGGAAAGTGATTTTATTTTTAATAAGTGAATTTTAGTACATTCAGCGGCTTCTGACACTGTTTTCCGCCTTTATAAAGCGATTTTTTCGAGGAATCCACACTCCTGCTGCACGGAGCGAGCGCCGAGACGTTCTGTCACGATTCTTCGATCCGCTTTCCTCGAATGTTCCGATCCTATTTCACACTTCGCCTCGTAGCGGAGGCTTTTAGACCCAAAAAAAGTAGAACTCCTTTATAAAGGGCGATTTTTGCTTTCATACTCCGCACGTCGACAATCTTGAATGATTTCTTGTTTCTCGCTCGCACGCGGCCTGTCTCGCATCGGAACAGATTCTCTGGCGTCAGTCCCGCATGTGCGCCTAACGTTCCCAGCACAGCACCCCCACCCACACATCCACTGGCAAGGCGCGGCCGGACTTTTACCCGCAGTAATTAGTGCACTGTCCTCAGACGGCGAAGCATTAGCGCAGCGCCGCAGCGAGCTGCCCCATGTCCCCCGCACAATTCGCCTCATAATGCTGGCAGGCGCGGCGGACTTACATATAATGTATGAGCGCAGCCCGGCCGCGTACATAAATCAGGCGCAGATTCTGCCGGAAAAGTGCGTGGAAAACGGCGAGCCTCGACCCGCGGGATTCATACATGTGGCCCAAAGTGAGTAAATGGGATACTGTTTGTCATGAAACCTTGCCTGTCCTTTTACAGTCTCATCACAGCAAAACCAGCAAAATAGAACTTTTTGTAAAAAGAGAATAAAAATTGCAAGTAAAAATGATTCATATTAAAAAAAAGTTTCAAGAGGCAACCATTCTGTTTGAAGTGGAATGTGAATGAGACCGGCAACTAATCGTGCCTCCGGGCAATTGGGGCCACAACATCTTCAGAGTATCCATGCCTGATTCATCTTGATGAAAATACTCAAAAAACGTTCCACATATCTGGTGGAAAAGCCAAGATGCGTTTGTCTGTAATGACTCCCTCCAGCTGACTCGAAGGTCCGCGCAGATATGACGCTCGCGACCCGTCGCGATCGCAGGGCGATGACGGCTGCTGGGGCGAGTGGACAACACCTCTATGGCGTGACGAGCCAGCTCGTCCATTTCGGCCATTTTGGATACGCCAGAAGTCTACTTGGGTCCCTGGAACACACACAAGAACATCGGGTGTGAGACGCAATAAGTCGTGCACCTGATCTTAAGCTGTCTCTGTGTGTTGGATGTGTGCCCTGCATTGCATGTGTTGGTGAGGGGTAACAAATATTGCAAGGGCACCCATATAGGCTTCTGCCGACCTTGCCTGCTGCTGCGCTACGGCCTACTTGGCACTCTACTGCTGTCACGTCGCTGATGTTTGTTCCACCGTGACATTTGGGGAACGTGAAGCAGACGCAACGAGACGTCTCCAGTTGATCAATCAGCAAGGTCTCTCCATTTCTGCATTTTTACTATGCTTATCCTTGGGTTGGGTGGAAGGACACTGCTGAGATTTTTTTTGAACCCGGGGATCCCGAGGGTTGGACCACGACCCAGTTAACTGTTGTCATTTTTGATGGCCTTAATGCGAGGATCATGTTGGAGGACAATGGAGTATCAAGCACTCATGTGAGATGAAGGAGGCCTTGATTTCCCAAGCCTCTGGGTCGAGTGGCACAAGCAAACTGATTCTTCCTCTGTTCCTCCTCCGCCTCAAATTCGCGACAAACGCTCTTTCCCAAGGCAGGACGTCAGTAACGTCGTGTCTTAAGGATAGACCTCCTCCTCCTGCCTCCTCCTGTCCGCTTGTCCTCCGGCACAGCTACCGCAACACAGCCCTTGGACTTGGCCTGAGATGTGATGCACCCTGAGAGCTGATGCGCCACCTGCACAGCTCTTGGACCCGAACCACGCCTAATGAAGACGATGAATTGTGAAACTGTCAGGGCCTTGTGATTTGACGGAGAGAAAGGCTCCGTGTCCGCATCTGTGTCGTCTCCTCCTCTGTCGCTGGCGGACATTTGTTTCAGAGTGTCGCAACGGTCGTTCCAGAACTAAGATCTCCACATGCACAATGCTTACAAGAGTCATTGTCCGCGACTGACCATTTATGAGTGGCTTCTTCAAACTGGCAAGGGATGGTGAAGAGCTCTTTCCACCTTGCTCCACTCTTGGTGGCTCAACACCCCGAGGTCCGCACGCGCTGCTTGTCAGCCAATGGTGTCACTTCGTACTGCGTAATGGGCACTTGCGCTTCTGCCACAATCGCGTGAGCATGTGGAGGGTGGAATTCCAGCTGTTGCCCCACTCAACAATGAGACGGTGACGGGGAGCGAGCTGACGCTGCAACGCAGCCAGCGGGACGAAGCAGGTGGAACGTGCGGAAGTGCGAACCTTAGACCTTCGAGCCTTCTCAGCAGTAGTCCAACCTGGGTACCTTAGAAATTTTCTGGACGACTAAGGATTCATGACATGTGCCAGGCAAGGATGTTGCTTCCAGTCATCCGATCCTTAAGGGCGGCCATCAGATTTCGCCGTTATTCGCACCACCACTCAACTAACTTCCACCTTTGCCTGGCATAAGGTTCTTGTCCACACCCATGCCATCGCTCGGTCTCGTTGCGGAGGATTCCGTTCCATCAGCTTTTGACCTGTGTGTGGACTGTCTCCAATACAGATTAATTTCAACACGGCCCTGGTTTTCTCTGTCACGGATGTCCACCCAGAGGAACGGCTTGGGGGAAAAATAATCCTACACCATCCCTGCGGTATTTTGAAGAGTCGTGCGCCGAGCCTGAGAGCCACCGGCACCTCCCAGAGACATCCACCCAGCTCATCCAGTGAGCATTCACAGAGATATAGCGGCCTTGGCCATGCATAGCTAGTCCCATGTGGCGTGGTCGATGGACTTTTTCCTGGCCACAGAATTCAGACAACCGCACTTGAAATTTTAATGACAACGTGGCTGGCCAGGGCAGACGGCATTTTCTGGCAAGAATGCCTGCTTTGTTACATCTGGTATTGGGGCAGGCAAGGCCATGACGTGGCGGAACCCATCTGTGTCCACCAGAAACGGAAAGGCAACATTTCCAAGGCCAAAAACCTGGCAATGCGACATCAGGCTTATTGGCTTTGTGGATGGTTTTTGGTTAAAGTGTTGCTTCTGCTCAGCCAAACCTGGAATCACAGAATGCATGGCTCTGTAACGGCGTGCAGGTCCATCAAACTGGCGGAAGGGAAAGGGATAGGATGGGTTCTCTGGTGGTGCTGGTGGTACTCGGGGCGACGGTGGATGGCTGAAGCGGAGGCGTGATTCCCCCGATCATGACTCTAAGAGACATGGGCAGCGTGAGGAACGCTTGGTGGTGGCGGAATGGAGGAGTAGGCGGAGAACAGAGGGTAGTGACAGTGGTTGGAGGCCCGCGTCAGTCTGGCCTTTTTGGCCATGTTGCCTCCATTGTAACTCATGCATTCGCAGCATGAGACTAAGACATGTATGGTGGTGTTAACCACCTAAGGTTCTTGGCTCTGACATATGCGTTTACTGCATAGGCGCATATACATCGCTGTGAATCAGAGGCTTGGTCAAAAGAGAGGCCCAGGGCTTAGAGGTCCCTTGACCTTTTTGTACGGCGATAAGCGAGGAGCGGGGGGTTTGCGCTGACCGGGCTGGCGGAATCATATCAGCGGACTTCTGCGACCTGCCGCCCCTCGTCCCTTTTTGAGGCGGAACCCGGTACTGACCTACCCGCATCGTCTTCCTCCACTTCCAGATGATAGAAAGGCTCTCGCAAGCACAATCTCTGTGAAAAGAACCACGTGGGATCCTCATGTCTGTCATCATCATCATCAACACGAGTTGGACTTGGTCGTCCCTGACATCTGCATCCAGGAGCTGCGGGCTACAGCAAGGGGGACCTGCAAGACTTTACCGACTGCCCGGATTTTTGCCAATTGACCGCTCCTTTCTCCTCCTCTGATGGCATCGAGTAACTGGGCGACAGAGCAGAGAAAATCATCCTCTTTGGAGCTCCTTGACTTTAACATGCCTTCTGCCCAAAACGCATTTTGTCATCAAAGAGGTCTTCAGAAAATGATTATCCACAGTGCTGGGTTCACGAGTTGACATTTGGGCTGCTTCATGTTGGACCGGATGGCTGTGATCGAGCTGATGGACTGAACATATTGTGGCCGTGACGTGGAGGACGAGGAGGTAAGACTGCTGGAATCAGGTTGCATTTAACCAACTGAAGGACATATTGGCGACGCTGTTCGTTACTGAAATCACAGGGCCCTGACCCAACGATGACAGGCCCTGACGTCCTGCCAACTGACGATCCCGCTTGGCATGCGTGTTGTCGCCAGCACTGGAAAGAGCACCTTCTCCTCGTACCTCATTACCTCCAAGTCCAACCCCCCTCTTTTGCTCGCTATACCACCTGAATTTCGCTCCATGTCATAGAAATCATAAATATAAAAATTGAGAAGTATGGAAGAGTTTTGAAAGTCCTCTTATTAAAAGACGCAAAATCACAGCTATCTCAAATCCCTCAAATCAAACAAAATTGCTGTATTCAAATTTAACCTGCAAAGTAGATCTAATCAACAAATCTGGCCTGCGCCATAAGTGGAAAAAACACATATCTGAAATGTATTCGGATAATACACGTAATTTTTTGGTCACCTATCAATTCAACTGTTGGTGAACTATCAAAATGCTGTAATTCAAATTTTATAAACTGGCAAAGTAGATCTATCAACAAAGCTGCTCGCCAAAGTGAAAAAACACGTATCTGAAATGTATTCGGATAATACAAGTATTTTTGAGGCAACCTACAATCACCTGTGGTGAACTACAAAATTGTTGATTCAAATTTAACTGCAAAATAGATCTATAACAAAGCTGGGCCTGCGCCAAAGTGAAAAACACGTATCTGAAATGTATTCAGAAAATACAAGGTATTTGGCACCTATCAATACATCCTTATGTGACTATAAATGTTGCTGTATTCAAAATTAAGTGACAAGCTGACCTCAATGAACAAAGCTGTAGTGCGTCCAAAGTCAAAAAACACATATCTGTTATGTATTCGTATAATACAAGGTATTTTTGGCACCTGTCAATTCACCTGTGGTGACAATAAAATTGCTGTATTAAAATTTAACTTGCAAAGTAGATCTATCAACAAAAGCTGGCCTGGCGCCAAAATTGAAAAACACGTATCTGAAATGTATTCAATAATACAAGGTATTATATGGCCACCTATCAATTCACCTGTGGTGACTATAAAATTGCTGTATTCAAATTTAAGTTCCAAGCTGCCTCAATGAACAAAGCTGTAGTTGTGCCAACGTCAAAAACACGCTATCTGTTATGTATTCGATAATACAAGATATTTTAGGCATCCTTTCAATTCACCTTGTGACTATAAAATTGCTGGATTCAGATTAATGTGCAACTGGCCTCAATGACAAAGCTTGTAGTGCGGCCAAAGTCAAAAAACACGTATATGTTATGCTATTCTTATAATACAATATATTTTTGCCACCTTTCAATTCACCTTGTGAATATAAAATTGCCTGTGGATCAGATTTAAGATGCAAGCTGCCTCAATGAACAAAGCTGTAGTGCTCCACAGTCAAAAAACACGTATCTGTTATGTATTCGTATAAATTAAAAGGTATTTTTGGCACGCTTTTCAATTCACCTGGTGGTGACTATAAATTGCTGCATTCAATTTAAGTGGCAAGGTGCATATATCAACAAAGGTGGAATGGGCAAAATTGAAAATGAACCCTATCTGAAATGTATACTGATTAATAAAAGTGGAGTTTGCACCTAACACAGAGACCTGTAGTTACTAGAAAAGATGTTATTCCTATAAGTTCAGCCTTTGGCCCATAATCCAGGAAATATTTCAATAGAAAACTGTTTATATAAAGCTATTTGCAGTGCAATGTCTACACTAAGTCTTGGTGACTTTATCCAGTAATCTTATAGAGCTTTGCTGTGTTCGCCGCGGGGCCCCCCTCCTCCTGCTCCCGCCCCATGACTTTACAGCGGTAGATGCTCCTATAAAATTCTCTACCTAACTACAATAAATCTTCCAATCTCTAATCAACTAATTGTAAGGATCACAGGCTAATAGTAGGAGGTTTATCTGTGAAGAAATAGAATAATTTTCGCTGATTCTGTTTGGACACAAGCATAGCGCACGTCCTTCTGCCTCTGAGGACGCTGAGAGACACTGAGGCTGAACAGGAACGCTGGTTCTATGTAAAACGAGGTTCATGTGATTTTTCCAGCGCAATGCGACAACCATCACCACATCCCCATCCATACGTCGCACACACATCACACTACTCTGCTCTACTTCTGACTAAACCACACACTAGACAACAGCCTGGACAGAGACGCCGACGGAGGCCAGAGATGCGCGTACGACCGAGAGTCACCAGCGCGCGTCGTTTGATAGCGTAGCGGTCAACAGAGTAGGCCGGCAGACTAGAGTCAACAGCGTGCGATCACACAATTATCACAGTCTAGAGAGCAAATCATCCATTCGTAGACACGTCCAAGTGAGAGCTGATCTCATACAGCGGAACACGGGGCCGAGTGTACTCACTTCTCTCGAATCACAGCGAGTCTCAAGGAGCACCTACACGAAGCAGATGCATATGAGCCACTCACCTGGCACCGCGCCAACCACTTGTTCCTCGGCATCAGAGAGTGCGCGAGTCACTAAGAATACTCACGACTGACTACACTCTATTAGCGTCTCGATCCTGTCAGTACTGTTCACACATGACTCTACACTCAATGTATTAGAGGTAACGACGAGCGCGGACAACACAGGCTCGTGGGCGCACACAGTTGATGTGTTGGGGGAGGCAGGAGAGACAGGGGGGGGGGGGGAGGCACACCGGGGGCTGAGAGAGCATGATCGCGCTGAGTTAAGTAAGCATCTTCACATATGACACACATGTGACTAGCGTTTTGCTTGAAGGGCGACTATCTCACATAGAGCACGTGCGAGAGTTGCAATGAGTACATCTACTACATCTACAACATGTAATTGTATACTCTTACACACGCATTATAGAGACACATTGACTTATCGATGCATAGTGAAAGGGGGAGTAATAGAGCGTGTGGTAGGTGCACTCACGTATCGAGCACATGATGGACGACATGCGTGTCACACTTTACACATGATGAGTGATACATAGGTTAGGAGATGTGTTGTAGTCAGAAGTGTACAGTGTGAAGTCTACTTCTACAAATGACGGCACTACTGTGGACGGCGGGTAGTGAGACACTATGATACACGAACAGATTGGAGGGGGACTTTGAAAGGAGCTTATGATGTGTGGTATTGAGACACTGTTGTGTTAAATAGACAGACTACTGCACTCACTAGTGGCGTGGCACACACGTGTGCGACATTATGACGCGATGGCACACTGTTTGGAGTTGACAACACTATATAGGGTGGCGAGCGAGAGAGGCTAATAGATAAAGCTATAGGAACTATATGTGCGCTATAGACGTAAGCGCTCTCGATCACATATCTTCTAGACTTACAGTCATCTGAGTGACGAGAGTTGGGGATAGTACGACAGCAGGATCTATTAGAGGTTATCTGTGGTGTATCTTATTATTTGGTAGCGTCTGATGGTGACAATTTGGTCTATCTGGAGAGTGGGTCCATGCAGGGAGATGAGAGTCTCATGACAGTGGACATACGGCATGGTGTCGAAGGAGAGTTGACAGGGAGTCAATGAGGATTGTGAGATGTGGAGGTAGAGATAATTACGTGGGCGCAGATGTCAAGAGTCGTAGTCTTCTATTTGTGGGGAGATGTAGGGTGGAGATGTTTTTAGTGAGACATTATTTAATGAACAGATATGTTGGTTATATGGGTATAACTGTATATGTGCGTCTCGAGGAGAATATGGGTGCGACAGACACAAGGATGTTGTTTATGGCATTAATTCGTAGTTTTAGGAGATGCGTGATTAGAGCTGTAAGAGATATTGGTGCACATAAGAGACTATTGACGAACATCGTAGTAATATGGGGTTAATACGTGGGTTGGGAAACGTATTTATATGGCACAAGATGACACGAGGGGGTCTGGTGAGAGAGGTGATAGTGTATGATATGAGTTCAGGACAACTGTTCAACTTGGTGTGGCGTATCAACGTGTGTTTGACACACAGATGTCTCTGTGAGGGGTGATCACTGACAGATAAGGCACACGGTACACTTAGAGACATATATTTATGCACTGGGTGGTGAGTGAGAGTTGTTGATGTATGTTGTGGTTTATCTATAGTGCGTCGACTTGGTCATATTACTAGCCATTGCGGTTAGAGACACAGTCTTAGGATGAGGTATGGCAACAGTTCATTAGTGGAGAGCGAGGTCAACACATAGCTCATGATCTGGAGACTATACCACTAGTTTGATTTTGAGTGATGGGAGCGGATACTCTCTCGAGGCCTGAGTCTGGTATCTGGTTAGGTCAGAGTATAGAGTGGCACAAGAGATTTGTAGTGGTGACGAGAGCACCAATCTGATATATTTGACAGCATGACAGATAGTCAATGATCAAGAACGACATCTGGGTAGGTAGGGTCGGGTCTAGATTGACTTGGTACAACTGAATAGTACAATGATTAGCGGTGAGTATGTGACGATAGACTTTGGTAGGAGGAGAGATATGTAGCATGTTACATCAAGCGACGCAAAGAAAAATCATGTTAGAGAGCGTTAGTATGTAGATATAGTGCAGACGTGAACTTATTGAGTTCGAGTAAGAGAGTGAGTGTATATGATCAGAGATGTTTGGGAGACACTGAAGAGATGCACGATCATGTAGGATATGCTGCATATATATGATGTTACATCAGGCGAGTGCACGACTAAACATATAGAAGATGTATAGAGTATTAGGGAGTTGTAGAGTAGTTCTGAGTGAGTGTGACAGAGGATCTGGTATCTGTACTGTGGAGGATTGAAATATTTTTTATATATCTTAGAGGTATGAGTTACTAGATATATATCTCTTCGATGCAGAGACTGTGACGTTGCACTTAGAGTAACACAGATATAGGAGAGAGTATATGTAATAAGACTCTTCATGTAGGTATGAGTTAGTCATCTCTTCACGATTGAGACAGAGCGACAAGTCTAGTACATAATGTTATCCTTAGTCTCTATCTAATATCTCTTTGGTATTTGGTTGTGAGATATATATATTGGTTTGTGGTGTTGTGTAGAGGTGAGAGGCTCTGAGTTATGATTGTTTATGTGTAGAGTGGAGAGAGAGATATATTTTGAGTGAGAGTGTTTTTATAGGGAGTTTTGTGTGTGGATATATTTGGAGGGGGGAGGGATGGAAAGTGAGTTGTGTTATCTATCTTTTGAGATCTCTATCTAGAGAGTGAGAGAGCGCGCAGTTGAGAGTGAGCGTAGTATATGTTGTGGGGTAGGGAAATGAGTTGTAGTGAGGTAGTTGTGGAGGTGTACAGTAGATAGAGGTGTTTGTATTTATATATATATATTATATATTCTCTTCTACCTCTATAGGTTGGTTTTTTAGTTTTTATGTTTTATTTGTTTTTATGTGTTGATGGTTAAGTAGAGAGTTGTGTGTGAGAGGGTGAGTATCGCGATATATATCTCTAGAATATGTGGTGGGTGAGGGTGGGATTGTTATTATTGAGGGTTTTGTAAGGGATATTGTTGGGTATAATCTTTGATATGAGAGAGAGCGTGATGTGTAGAGTGAGTGTGTGGTGGTGAATGGGGAGAGGGGTATATATATAGTGGATTTGGTTTGGGGGAAGTTGGGTGTTGTGGTTTAAGGGTTTGATAGGGTAGGGGTGGTTTGTTGTGTGTGTTGTGGGGAGTTGGAGGTATTATGTTTGATATTATGAAAGTTTTTTATTATGTGATGATTTGTGTTTGTTGGTGGATAGGTGGTTGAGGTTGTTAGGTATGTTGATGGAGATGGGTGGAGTAGTTAGAGAGGTGTGTGGTGGGTGTTGGGGAGATTGTAGTGTTGGGGAGATGTTGTATTGATATGATGTGGGGGGATGATTGGGTATGGGATTGAGTGTTGTGTTTATCACTGAGAGAGTGAATTCTTATACAGATTCTCTTTGCAGTTATGTTGAAGGAAGTCATATAATAGAGTTGATGGAACTCTCTGTGAGCAGCTAGAAGATTGATAGATAATTGTTCTGTGTTTACTAGGAGAGTAGTCATATTGGATGTTGATTTGGATTGATTTGGGAAGTAGTGATAGTGTTAGATGTTGGTGTAAGAATGCAGAATGTGAGTACGTAGTACTTTAGGTATCTTTTGTGACTACAGGTAGGGAGAGGTATATGGTGACAGGTACTACATATCTAGAATAGTAGAAAGAACAAATTTTAAAGAAAATTTAGAAAGAAGGAGTATATTGGCGGAACAGGAGAAGATTTGACTCTTGTCAACATTAGATGGATATCAGAAGTGCTCAGATTTGGATTTGGTGTGTAGAGGTGGTCGCATTCTCTCATTCTTAGTGCGTGTGTACTCTCGGACTGTTTACTCTGGAGAATATCTAGATGGTCACACACAGATAGAAGCTCAGGAAATCATAGGTGGTTTCGAGAGTCTTAGGTTCAGTTAAGAGACTCAGCAGTGTAGTATGCGGTTAGTGCAGGACGTCACGAGTAGGGTATACATGGTTATTAACTGATTTAATGGTGATATTTTATTTATGAGGTAGTATTTACACTTGAGGGCATTTGTCGAGTTGTAATAAGGGAGGGTATACTAGGATATCTATGTGCTACACACTGTATAGACAGTTAACGGATAGGAGTATATTTATGTGGACATTGGAGAGGTACATACATTATTTTTGATTCAGAGTGTAGATATAGATCACTTAGAGATCTATTCTAGTATTTGTATGGTGTGCTGGTTATGTGTGTGTAGAATTTAAAAGTAGAGAGTATGGTTTTGTCGACAGAGAGTGGAGTAAGATAGTCTGCAGTAGTGATGATATAGAGATGATATTGACAAGATCATAATTTCACACTCATTATATTCTACACTTCTCATATACGTGATTAGGCGAGGTGGTTCTGTGGCGATATTACTTAGTGTGATGGAGGGGGGTGGTATCTCATGAGACTATTTTGACACATCACATATATATGACAACATATGTAAAGTTGTACGACATGATTACAGGCGTTTGGTTGACATGCTAGTGGTAATGATGTTTGTGACTAGTCATAGTCTTCTTTGACAGTATGGGGGAGTAGGTTCTGTAACTGTGATAGAGATTTATCAGATAAGGATGGTTTTAGAGGTCATACTAGAATTGCGGTGTCTGGTGGGTGTGTGATTGATGTGACATGATGATAGTTAGTATGGTGGGTTGTTGTTTTTACTCAATAGAGTGAATGTTCTAGATGAGTTGTAGGGGAATTGAGGGAGTGATAAGTGTAGGTAGTGGTTCGTCGTAGTGGTGTGGCTGTAATTATATGTGAGTTTGTGTGTTAGGTGATCAGATGATAAGTCTGTAGTATGGATATATATGTCGAATGTAATGTGTGTGTAGACGCACAGAGTATTGTGTGGGGGATTGATGAGGTTTGTGATGATAGTTGGTGATTGATTACACTATGGTGTTTGTGGCGCGTAGAGAATGAGAGAGATCTGAGAGAGGGGGTCACAGGGTATGAGGTATTAGAGTGTGGAGACATTGCGAGTGTGGCAAGAGAGGTGACACAAGAGTCTAGATGTAGATTGGGGATGGATTATGTAGCATATGATAAGGTACACATCGTACACAGCGATGACTGAACACGACATATTATTATTGGACGCGTCTCTCTCAGGTGAAACACGTGTCTGAGACTACTGATGTGAAATAGGGTCTGTACATAGTCATCAACATATAGGAGAGAGAGGAGTTTCTGTAGCATGCGATCTGTGTGATAGGATCATTATAGATAGTGTGGCACGGAGCAGTTGTGATAAGGTACACAGTGTGTGTGATGAGAGATATAGCACATCAATGTATTTTTTGATCATTGGCGATAGAGCGCTAGATGGTTGGTGGATGATGTAACTACAGGAGCGAGTGAGAGGACTAGGCTAGGAGGTGTAGGTGTTGTAAAGTGGAGGTGTTCTCAATGTCTCTATTGGTCACTGTGTGAGACATACAGGGTGTTGGGATGTCTGACATTAGAGTCACAGAGAGTACAAGCTGTCGGTTATATGGATTTTTTGTTTGATGAGATTAGTGGTTTAGGTTTGATGTGAAGGAATTTTTTTGGTGGTATGTGTTAGATGGTTGTTAGGGATTGTGGGTGTTTTGTGTTGTATGGGAGGTGAAATGTTTAGGTAATGTGGGATGGTTTGATAGGTAATTAAAAATATATTAATGAGGAATGAGGTTTTATGAATTGGTTTGAAATTAGGTTTGAATAATGCTTAATATTATAATGGATATGTTTTTTTTGATATGTGGTATTCATTATGAAATTAGAGATCATATATTGACAATAATTTGCATATGTTTTTTAGTTAAGGTTAATTTGTTTTTATGTTTAAGTTAAGGGACAGGGAAATATTATTTGATTCTAAGCAAAGATAAATATCGTAAATCTTTCATGGCATTATATGTTTTTCTGCTCGTAACAGCAGCTGTTAACTAATGTTTCCATACATTAACACCACCTAATTCTTTAGTACAAGGATTATTTGATTATGGGAATTATTTTTGTTAAATATGGAAATTTGTAAAGCTTTAAAGGAGTAATTTTAACAAAAAGTTGATAATTATGTAATTTCAAACTGAATATACACAAGGCAACATTTATGAAGAGTCAACATACATGTTTTATGTGTTTCTTTTATGATGGACATGCACATAGGAAGGAAGGAAAGAAGGAAAAAAGAAAAAAGAAAGAGGAATCAACCTCCTTTGACGCTAACCAGAAGGTGATGACAATAAAGACAATTAAAAGGAAGCCTGTAATATCACAGAGAGGTGCCACCAATTTAACATAATATGAATCTCAACTTGGCTGATTTCCATAGAAGTAGCTGCAAATAAATGGCCTCATTTTATTAAGTCTTTGTCTTTTTTATGTTCCTGCTTTAAACTATCCATATGTAGTTTTTATATGGACGTTTAACCTTTGAAATTGAAGGAGCTTAGGAATGTAGCCACCTTAATAAGAAACACCACTTAGCAGCTAACAAACTATAGAGGCAAGTAGTGGACTAAAAATGTGCAGGGTTAGAACAGCAGCTAAATATTTGATTCTCGCTCATTCAATAAGGATTTCCTTCCAAAATATTTTAGAGGAGACAAAAAAATGCATGTCAATGGATTAAGTTTGTCTTGGGCATGCAGTTCTATATTGAGCAGCAACCATATTCAGGGGAATGTTAAAACTGTGGACTGCATGATGTAAAAGTTTGAAGAGGATTTCATGCCATCTTTCATTCATAATGGCCATGCAAACATTTCTTCACCTCAGCAAAAACTTTTAGATCAGATCCAGGGAAGTCCCTCTCCCAATTGCAGTAAGAGTCCATCTCATAACGAGTGAGTCCCAAAATTTTACCAGATGGGCTGTTTGGAAATTTCTTCCTTACATTCAGTAGCCTTTTCTAGAGAGTATCTGTAGAGAGGCGATAACGACTCAATGATAGCTTTGAGTATCTATAATTAAGATTAATATAGAGTGGGTAACACACCACTGATCGTCTGGTGTGATAGAGTCTTATATGAGCGAGCAGAGCTAAGCTAGTCTCAGTACAATATCACACAAGACATCTCACTCTCTTCGTCCACATCTGTTTCATTAGGACATATCTGATCATACTAGTCATTGTTATCTATCAATACATCTATATGAGCATGCACTCACTCTTCGATCACTCTGTAGCGTTAGACCAATACGTGAGGTACTAGTGGCGCGGCGCTAGCTTATTGCAGTGTTTCGATCATTACTATTATGACTTGGGTATATTAGACGTACCAGAGAGAGTCACACCTTTATTAACTTCACTAATAATATTCACATGATCATTTGAGCACCAGTCGGGGGATACGCACGACCACTTGAACAGTAGTAGAGCACATGCCGGTGATGGAGAGTGTCACACAGTACTGGGCACACGGGACGAGCTAGAGCACAAGCATTAGAGATGAGATTCGCCAGTTTATTAGCACTCAAAGGTTATACATTATGGGTAGTGAGAGGAATTTGTTTGAGGGTTTCATCTTTCTTGCGGGTGATAGTTGTGAGACAGTGCACGTGTAGATGCAGATAAAGGGTATATAGGATACTAGGAGTAGACTGATACAGATATCAGGTACAATAGACTACACGACAGTGAGGAGTATGTTTTGTGTCACTCATGGGGCAGAATGTAGACATAGGGCGGAGGGAGCTTCTGTAGGGACACTAATAGCGGCACTCATTGATATAGATGAAGTATGGTGCACGATCAGAGTGCGAGGGCACTGCATGGACACTCAGAGTGGCACTAATGAGACCTAGAGACAGTCTGTGATGAGATGCACACGACATGTAGGTGTGTGTTTCTACATATCACACGCGACGCGTGCGTGTGATGACGAGTGCTGATCACTGTGTATGGACACAGTTCTGGGGGGGGATGGCACACGCACTCACCATCGATATTGGAGAGATAGACATTTAATAACATTGATGGAACTGCGATGGAGGACTAACGACAAGATGTGACTATAAGAGACAGATCACTTGTAGTGGTGGTGGTGTCTGGGTGGTGTGGACATATGGTTGTTAGACAGCAGTGCGTGTGGCGGGGCATTGACATAGGGGTAGAGGAGAGCATATTTGGCAGCACATAGACATTTAGATCGACTAGTAGCGTTACATTGTCTGAAAATCGTAAGTGCGAGGATGGATGAGGGCTTTGACATCTGTCATGGACAGACAGAATGAAGAGACAGTGTGGGTATTAACTGTGACTACGTCACGAGTTAATGTAGTGGGAAAGGGATCTTAGTATTGGTGCACAAAGACTTAAACATGAAGTAACGACGTGATGAGTCGATCGTTGCACACTTTTTGTAGGGATATTTAGGTGTAATGGAAATTGTTAAAGAAGAATTGAGAGATATATATTATTAGGTGGTGTTGGTTTTGTGGAGTGTGGGTAGGGGTAGGGGTATGTTTGAGTGGATTGTAATGGGTGGTTGAGGTAAAGGATGGTATGGGATTATGGTGGGAATTAAGGTTTTGGAAATAGATATATTGGTGTATATATTGGCGGAATCGCCGCTGACTCGCTGCGTGTCCTCGGTGATTGAAGGTGCTCCTGTGAGCCTTGTCAGGAAGTCCCTGCAGCCGTGCAGCGGCTTTCTTTCTCCCCAGCAGCAGTGCACTGAGAGACCATGTGGCCGCGCCAGTCTTCTCAAAAAACAACCCAAAAAAAACCAAAACAAAACAAAACCCATGACACCCCCCTGTCTGGGCCGCCTAGAATCAGAAGATGGCCTTGTCGGAGTAAAAAAGGATTCAATGTCCCCTTGAGACTGGCCATGTCGAGGGACCGACTTAGCCCTCTGCCTCCTGGCGTTTTTCCCTATTTTGTGCCTGAAATAAGCTGGGATTTACAAGCTGTGGGCAAGTAGCTAAGCAAGCAGCTTCCTCACTCGGCCATCACTAGCCTCACCTCCCATTACTCAAATTTTGTCTTAAAGATTTACTTTGCTGCACATCAGTCATTGGTGTATGTTTTACATACAATTTATTCTGCTTCCCGAAGTAGAATAATAGAAGCCTGCTTCTGGGGGAAACTGTCCCATGAAATGCTTGTAGAATAACACATACATTGCCTCACCTTTTAAGCAAGTATATGAATCTCTGGGGAATAGAACTCAAGGCTTTATGTAGGAGGACAATATTTAAATAGCAGATCATTTATTTAACATGTAAAAAGAGAGATTTTATATTTTCCAGAAGCTTAGCCCCAACTGCTCCCTTTCTGGTTCACACTTTTTAGCATACCATCATGTGATGGGTTTAGCTATAGAAAGGCTACTGAATGTAAGGAAGGAATTTCCAAACAGCCCATCCTGGTAAAATATTGGGCTCACTAGATTATGGAGATGGACTCTTACTGCAATTGGGAGAGGGACTTCCCTGGATCTGATCTAAAAGTTTTTGCAGAGGTTATGAAATGTTTGCATGGCCATTATGAAGGATAGATGGCATGAAATCCTCTTCAAACTTTTACATCATTCAGTCCACAGTTTTAACAGTCCCCTGAATATGGTTGCTGCTCAATATAGAACTGCATGCCCTAGACAAACTTAATCCATTGACATGCATTTTTTTGTCTCCTCTAAAATATTTTGGAAGGAAATCAACTTATTGAATGAGCGAGAATCAAATATTTAGCTGCTGTTCTAACCCTGCACATTTTTAGTCCACTACTTGCCTCTATAGTTTGTTAGCTGCTAAGTGGTGTTTCTTATTAAGGTGGCTACATTCCTAAGCTCCTTCAATTTCAAAGGTTAAACGACATATAAAACCTACATATGGATAAGTTTAAAGCAGAACACTAAAAAGACAAAGACTTTAATAAAATGAGGCCATTTATTTGCAGCTCCTTCTATGAAATCAGCCAAGTTGAGATCATATTATGTTAAATTGGGTGGCACCTCTCTGCTGATATTACAGGCTTCCTTTTACTTGTCTTTATTGTAATCACCTTCTGGTTACGTCAAAGGAGGTTGATTCCTTCCTTGCTTCTTTCCTTCCTTCCCCTACTGTGCATGTCCATCATAAAAAGAAACACAAACAATAGTATGTTGACTCTTCATAAATGTTGCCTTGTGTATATTCAGATTTGAAATCTACATAATTATCCAACTTTTTGTTAAAATTATTCCTTAAATGGCTTTACAAATTTCCATTTAACAAAAAATATCCCATAATCAATAATCCTTGTACTAAAAGAATTAGGCTGGTGTTAAATGTATGGAAACATTAGTTAACAGCTGCTGTTACGAGCAGAAAAACCATATAACTGCCATGAAGATTTACGATATTCCATCTCTTGGCTTAGAATCAAATAATATTTCACTGTCCATTATCTGAAACATTCAATTCAAATGCAACACCTGATCTAAAACATATGCTATTATTTGTCTATATTATGATCTCTTAAGGTTCATATTGAAGTCCTATGTGACCTAATAATACTCTACTGTGAACATGTGTTTTGCTGGTTCGCATTTCAGCTCTGGTATTTAAATGGATGCACATAACAGATGAAGAACTTGTTTTTTGTGTGTCAGCCATGATTTAAATTGACACAATCAGGCTAAGTTCAATGGGATCACACAGCACAACAGTATTACTCATTTTACTCCACAAATAATTGAAAGGTTACTTCAATGAGTTATATGTCACTGCATATTTCCTTGGAAGATATGAATTTCAAGTTTCATAGTTGAGATGATTCATTTTTGAAAACTGAAATAGGACACTTCTTTTAAATGCAAAATCAAATGACAAACCAAGTTTAATGGAAATCTTTTGTAGTTTCTGAGCGGAAGCTACATTGTATCAAAGAAAACTATGAAAAGTATATAGAGTTGACTGTCTTTTTTTATGGTTAACATACCTATAGAAAAAAGGAAGAAATACATGTAATCCTGGTGTAAAGGTATTATTCATTTACCACAATCTACAAATGGGAATATACTAGAGAAGAAAGAGTGACCACAAATTACCCTATTTATTATTTTTTCATAGGCAAACTTGAACTCTTTACTACTCTATCACATAAACTAAAACTTAACTTTTATTGATATACTAAATATATTACCTCTAATTCACTATTTTAAAAACCGACATAATACACTCTCCTTATGTCTCTATTCACCTGTATCTTACCAATAAATCCTGTAGTATAATTGATAAAGCTAGTTTCCCTATTTCTAATCCCTAAACATATCTCATGCTTGATTACTCAGAATATCTACATAAGCATTAGTGAGTGGGAACCCTATATATAAAGTGACTTGCTAGCTATCAAAAACAACTAACTTGCTGGGTCAATGGTCACTAATTTTACTACAGGAAGAGGCAAAATGGATATATGTGCCCTTAGAAGAGAAACAACCCCAAAGCATAATGTTTTCACCTCCATGCTTGACAGTGGGGATGGTGTTCTTTTGGTCATAGACAGCATTTCTCTTCCTCCAAACACAGTAAGTTAATGCCAAAGAGCTCCTATAATGCCACAGCACCTATACAATGTAATTTTCAGGATTTTATTTTGGATATTCTATCTCTCAGTGTAAAAATTGACCTATCCTTAAAATGATAGACTGTTCATGTCTTTGTCAGTGAACAAACTTACAAAATCAGCAATGGATCAAATAATTATTTCCTTCACTGTATGTGGACTTTGCTCCTACTGCGCAAAGATGCGCATGGGCAGTCCCATTATTATGTGTGTTGCACAGTATGTAGTTCATGTCTACTTGTTGATCTATTCATAAAGTATACAATATCTTATCTTCTGTCCTTTTGGTTTTGTGTATATATTGAAAACAACATGTACTTTATACAAGCTTTTCTGAGAACATTGATGGTTGATTACTACAGGAAAAGGTTGTCCAGACTTTGTAAGAAACATAATATCGATATGAAGTCTTATCTTTTGGTGGGATATTGAGGGTTAAAGATAACGTGTCACATAGGTTAGGCCACCATTGCTGAGGACAGTACAAGCTAGTGACAGACCTGCTGTTTCCAGCACTGTGTCCCTTATTCTATAAGATACACTAGTTACAGAGCATTTATTGCTCAAATCTGGAAGTTTGTAGCCTGTACTGCCAGAGTTTATTACAGTTTATTCATGAGCAGGCATTAGCCCTGCCCACACATGGCTAGCCGAGTACACTTTTATTCATAGGTTTCTACCTATTCAAAGTAACAGATTTAATCAGTCGCAAGTAGGCAGTGCTCACCTTGGGTGGCTCATGAATAGGCTGGACTTATTTCTGGCAGAATAGAGCATTAAATGCTCTGAAACTGTTGCATCTTACAAAATAAGTGACACAATGATGATAACAGCATATATGTCACTAGCTTGTTCTGCCTTCAGCAAGGGTGGCATAAATTATGTGACAAGGTATCTTTCAGACAATTGCTTGTGATTGACATAAAAGACTCTTACAAGTAGAAACACATTGTATTAGTAAATGGAATGCATTAAGCCCTTTAGGCTTCAATGATAGAAATGATTTTACTTTGTTTCCTTAGTTTTTATAGTTTTTAATTGAGCGTTCTTTAGTTTTTCTGTTTATTTAATGTGAATGTATCAGTCCAAAAGTTGTATATGTAATACATGGGACGAAAGTCTTTCCTATAGTGCCTTAAAGGGGTGTTATTGTTTCATTAAATGGTCTTCAGAATAAGGGACAGTGAAAACAAGCAACTTTGCAATTGTAGTGTCATTAGCAAAAGCTGGACCTTGTTTATCACAGTGTCCCTTATCTTTTGTTATTTTATTTACACTGATATCCAGTGTGGTTCGAATCCCACCTGATCCCTCGTCCTGCAATCACTAGCTGAGAGCTCATTTACATTCTGTACAGCCCCTGGGTCGATTCACTGAGCTGTGGTCTCTGACTCAGAGTTTCGTGGCCGTAGCATTTTCTGTCTCCACACCTAGCAGAAACAGACTGCAGCAGATTGTACAATAGAAAACATGACAGTTTTGTTCCCTGTGCATAACTCTCCTGCATAAGCAGATCTGTGCCGTTCTTAGAAAGCTGTAATACATCTCCACTAGTGAGAAGAATCCAGTGCTCAGATTTAGATTGAATGCAGCCTGTGTTATGTATACAGATCTTATAAAATAAAACTAAATATAGAGAGACACAGTGAAAGGTGGACTCATAGGGGAGGGGGGGGAGTATCATGCCAGCAGTAAAGGGGGGATGATGTCATCCATGCTTGGAGGGGAAGAAACGCCCCTGCAATTCACAGAGTTGAAAGCTGAAGAAGAGTGGAATTCAGCAAGTAAGGAAGCGATACATCCCCTTTAAGAAAGCATGTGTGCTAAAATCACTCATAGTTTTCAAACCTTCTGTTTTTCCCCTAATGAGAGACTGTGTGGATTACTTATGTATCAAGTTGTCATAATTAAAGTTTGAGAAAGAATTGTGAGTGCCGCGGACTATTTCTACATTATATTTACTTACCACTGATCTGTTACTTTCTGAAGCTGAGCCATCACCACTTTCCTGTTATGCTACACATGGGATGCTGCCTATCAGCATGAATGACTTATATTAGCTGTGCTGATATATACTATGTGGGAAATGTATTAAGTTTATGCAAATATTCTGGTGTAAAATGTGGCAAATTCCGATTGCGCAAGAAATTTTAACTTTTGAGCTGTTTGCCAATTTTATGAACAGTAACCATAGCTTAGCAAAATGGGTGTGGCACCACCCAACAAATTTACTAAATTGTACATTAAAAAGTGAAACAAATTAAGACAGACATTTAGGGAGACATGTATGAAAACTGTCTTCATATAGTGCTTTGAAAAAATGAAAGGAGATCTCTGATTGGTAGCTATGGGCAACAAAGAGAGTCTAAAGACCTATACAGTTATCAAACATTAGTCCCCTTAAAGCAGATAAAATCTCTCTTATTTCTTGACCACGGCAATATGAAAAGAGCAATGGATTTAGTAAAAGTCTTCATTTACCTTTCCCAACATGCTGAAAGCTAATCATTGTAGTGAGAAAACCCCTTTAACTGAGTAAATTTGATGAAAATGGTAAGCTGATTATATTTGATGGTTACTTGACTTGAGTATATTTTATTTTTTATATATTGCATTTTGTTATTTTTAAATCTTTAATGATCCTTTGAAGACTCATGTCTGATTTATATCAAAAGTCTGTGAATGTTTAGTTTCTTGTATAGCATCATGTCTGACATAGAGAGCTAGTACATCAAATATACTCAGCCTTTAAAAAGTTTTCCCTGATTTATTCACTCTTCATTAGTGTTGAGCGATTATTATCGACAAAGTTGAAATCGGCACAGTTATTAATGTTGATCGAAATTTTTTAGATCATGCGATAATTTACTGGCTAAAATCTGGGCATCAATCTATAAAGATATCGCGCCCATTTCGGCGCTCCTGTCATTTTGGTGGCATAGCAATCAGCTTACAGAATAGAGCAGGGTTGAGAGTTGGTGTTGCGACGTCCATTGACTGGGGATTGTTTAGGGCGATTGGCTGGAAAAAATCACATAACCTCGTTTTACCAAGAACACGCGTTTCCTGTTTCAGCCCCCTCAGTGGTCTCTCAGCGTCTCAAGCAGAAGGACGTTGCCCTGCTTGTGTCCAACAGCTCAGCGAAATATTCTATTTCTTCCACTAGAGAAACCACTACTATTAGCTTTGATCCTTACAAATTTAAGTTTAGATTAGAGATTGGAAGATTTTATGTAGGTTAGTAGAGAATTTTATAGGAGCATCTACCGCTGTAAAAGTCCATGGGGTGGGAGCCGGGAGGGGGTGGGCCCCGCGGCGCGAACACAGACAAGCTCAATAAAGGAAATACGATAAAGTTCACCAAGTAACTTAGTGTAGACATTTCACTGCAATAGCATTTATTATTAAACAGTTTTTCTATTGAAATGATTTCCTGGATATTTGGGGCAGAGGCTGAAACTTATAGGATACACATCTTTTCTAGTAACTACAGGTCTCTGTGTTAGGTTGCAAAAACTCCACTTTTATTATCAGTGTATACATTTTCAGATAGGTGTTCATTTTCAATTTTGTTTTGCCATTCCACCTTTGTTGATATATGCACCTTGGAGCACATAAATTTTGAATGCCGCAATTTTATAGTCCACCACAGGTGGAATTTGAAAGGTGCCAAAATACCTTTTATTATCGAATACATAACAGATACGTGTTTTTTTGAACTTTGGCGCACTACAGCTTGTTCCATTGAGGGCAGCTTGCACTTAAATCTGAATCAGCAATATTATATTCCACCACAGGTGAATTGAAAGTGGCAAAATATATTGTAATATCTACGAATACAAACAGATACGTTTTTTTATGACTTTGGGCACTACAGCCTTGTTCATTGAGGCAGCTTGCACTTAAATCTGATCCAGCAAATTTTATAGTCACCAACAGGTGAATTGAAAGGAGCCAAAAAATTTCTTGTATTAATACGAATACATAACAGATACGTGTTTTTTTGACTTTGGCACTCTACAGCTATATGTATCATTGAGGCAGCTTGCCTTAAATTGAATACAGCAATTTATAGTCACCACAGTGAAAATTGATAGGTGCACAAAAATACCCCCCTTGTATTATCTGAAATACATTTCATATAACGTGTTTTTTCACTTTGGCGCAGGCCACTTTTGTTGATAGATCTACTTTGCAAGTAATTTGAATACAGCAATTTATAGTCACCACAGGTGAATGACAGTGCCAAAAAATACCTTGTATATACGAAAATACATAACATATATGTGTTTTTTGACTTTGGCGCACTACAGCTTTTTCTTGAGGCACTTGCACTTAAATTTGAATACAGCAACTATAATAGTCACCACAGTGAATTGATAGGAGCAAAATACCATTGTAGTTTCAGAATACATTTCAGATACGTGTTTTTTCACTTTTGGCGCGCCCAGCTTTGTTGATAGAATTCTATTTTGCAGTTAATATTTGAATCCAACAATTTTGTAGTCACCACAGGTGACTTGAAGCTGCCAAAAATATACCTTTTTATTATTCCGAATACGATTTCAGATACGTGTTTTTTTACTTTGGCTCAGTCCAGCTTTGTTGATAGATATACTTTGAAGTTAAATTTGAATACATCAATTTTAAGACCCACCACAGGTTAATTGAAATAGGTGCCAAAAATATACCCCGTGTATTTCCGAATACCATTTCAGAATATGTGTTTTTTTCACTTAGGGCGCAGGCCAGATTTGTGATAGATCTACTTTGCAGTTAAATTTGAATACAGCAATTTTGTTTTGATTGAGGATTTGAGAATAGCTGTGATTTGGCGTCTTTTTAAATAATAAGAGACAGTTCCAAAACTCTTTCCCAATAACCATCTTGCAAATTTTTATATTAAATGAACATGGAGCGAAATTCAGGTTGTAAGCGACAAAGATGGGGGTAGGACAATTGAGGTAAGGTAACGAGAGAAGGTGCTCCTTCCAGTGCTGCGACAACACGCCCAATGCCAGCGGATCGACAGTTTTCAGGACCGTCAAGCTTTCATCGCTGGGTCAGGGCCCTGTGAATCTCAGTAACGAACAGCGTCCCCCGCCATCGTCCCTTCATGTTAATGCAACCTGCTTCCAGCGTCCTTTACCTCCTCGTCCCCTCCCAGTCACCGGCCACAATGTCGTCATCAAGCATCACCAGCCCCCCCCCCCCATCCGTCCAACATGAAGCAAGGCCCAAAATTCAACTCGAGTACCCATCACTGTGGATAATTCCCATTTCTGAAGACCCTTTTGATGACAAAAAGCGGTTTGGGGTCAGAAGGCATTTAAGAAGATCAAGAGAGCCAAGATGATGATTTTCCCTGCTCTGACGCCCAGTTACAGATGCCATCAGAGGAGAGAAGGAAGCCGGTCAATCGGCAAAATCCCGGCAGTCGGCAACGTCTTGCAGTCCCCCTTGCTTTAGCCCGCAGCTCCTGATGCAGAATGTCCAGGACGAACAAGTCCGCCTGTGTTGATGATGATGATGACGACATTGCGACAACGTGTGGTCTTTTCAGCAGAATTTGCTTGCGAGGCGCTTCAACACTGGACGAGGAGGAAGACATGGGGTAGAGTCAGTACGGGTTCCGCCCAAAAAGGGAGAGGGCGTCGCTAGAAGTCCCCGCTGAAATATTCCCCAGCCCTCGGTCAGCGCAAACCGCCGCTCTCAGCTATCGCCGTCAAAAAGTGTCCAGACATCTCAACCTGGGCCTACTTGAACCAAGCCTCTGATTCCACGCCACGATGTCTATTCGCCTATGCAGTAAACGTCATAAGTAAAGGCAAGACCTTAGGTGGGTTAACCACCAACCAACATGTCTAGTCACATGCAGCGAATGCATGAGTTTGAAATGGAGGCAACACTGGCCCAAAAAAGGCCAGACTGTGACGCCGGCCTCAACCACTGTCACACCATCTGTCTTCCGCCTACTCCTCCTCGCCACCACCAAGTGTTCCTCAGCTGCCCATGTCTCTTAGAGTCATGATCAGGGATCAGCCTCCGCTTCAGCCTCCACCGTCGCCCGAGTACCCACCAGCATCACCAGAGACCCATCCTATCCCTTCTCCTACTCCAGTTATTGTATTGACCTGCACGCCGTACAGCACCAGCCTGTCTGTCTTCCAGGTTTGGGAGCAGAAGAAAAACACTTTAAACCCAAACCATCCCAAAGCCAAAAAGCCTGAATAGTCGCATTGCCAGGATTTTGCCTTGGAAATGTTTCCTTTTTTTCCGTCTGGTGGTACACAGATGGGTTTTCCCCACGTCTGGCCTTGCCTGCCACCCAATACCATGCAAAGCAGGCATTCTTTTCCAGAAAAGCCGTCCCTGCCTGGCCAGCCACGAGGTCATCTGTCTAAATTTCAATGCCGCGTTGTCCCCTGCATCTGTGGCCGGAAAAAGTTCCATCTGACCACCGACCACATGTGACTAGTAAGCATGGCAAGGCCGCTATATCCTCTGTGACTAGCTCACTGGATGAGCTGGGTGATGTCCTCCTGGGGGGTGACGGTGGCTCTCAGGCTCGGCGCAACTCCGCTCTTCACAACCGCAGGATGGTGTAGGATTCTTTCCCCCAAGGTCCTCTGGTGGCATCACGAGCCCCAAGAAACCATGCGTGGTTTGAAATTAATCTGTCTTGAGACCGTCCACGAACACAAGGCAAAAGCTGTGGACGCACTCCCGCCAAACGAGAACCGAGCGCTGGCTGGGTTACAAGACCTTATGCCATGCAAGGTGGTGTGCGATAACGGGCGAAATCAGCTGGCCGCCCTTAAGATCTGGTAGACTGGAGCACATCCCTTGCCTGGCACATTCATGAACATTGTCGTCCAAAATTTTCTAAAGAGCTACCTCAGGACAGGACTACCAGCTGAGGAAGGCTCGAAGTCTAAGTTCGCACTTCCTCCGTTCCGCTTACCTCTGCTTCTCGTCCGCGCCTGGCTGCGTTGCACGTCAGCTCGGCCTCCCCGTCAACCGTCTCATTGTTTGATGTTGCAACACGCTGAATTCCACCCTCCACCAAGCTCCTGCGATTGTGGCAGAAGCGCAATGCCATTACGCATTACGAAAGGTGACACATGGCCCTGACAACAGCGGTCGGACCTCGGGGTGTTGAACCACCAAGAGTGGAGGCAGTGAAAAGCTCTGCACCATCCTTGCATTTTTTGAAGAAGCCACCAAAATGGTCATTGCGGACAATGCCCTTGTCAGCCAATGTAGCCATTTGGTAACTTAGTTCTGGAACGATCGTTGGACACTCTGAAACAACAGGTCCGCCGCCAGCGACAGAGGAGGAGACGGAACACAGATGCGGACACGGAGCCCTTTCTCTCCGTCAAATCCACAAGGCCCGACAGTTATCACAATTTATCGGTCTTCATTAGGCAATTGGTTCGGGTCCAGAGCTAGTGCAAGGTGGCGCTTCAGCTCTCAGGGTGCATCATCTCAGGCAAGTCAGGGCTGTGTTGAAGCTGTGCTGGAGGCAGCGGAGGAGGAGGAGGAGGTATTCCTAGACACCGACGTTACCGACGTCCCTGCCTTGGAAAGATGTTGGCGCGAATTTGAGGCGGAGGAGGAAGATGAGGAAGATCAGTTTGCTAGTGCCCTCGACCCAGAGGCTTGGGAAATCAAGACTCCATCTCTCACATGAGTGCTTGGATGCTCCATTTCCTCCAACATGATCCTCGCATTAAGGCCATCAAAATGAACAACAGTTACTGGGTGCCACCCTCCTGGATCCCCGGTACAAAACAAAACTCAGCACTTCCTTCCACCCACCCAAATAGAGAGTAAAATGCAGGAAATGGAGACCTTGCTGATTGATCAACTGGAGACATCTGTTGCGTCTGCTTCACGTTCCCCAAATGTCACGGTGGAACAACATCAGCGACTGACAGCAGTAGAGTGCCAAGTAGCGTAGCGCAGCAGCAGGCAAGGTGGCAGAAGCCTAATGGTGACCTCTGGCAATCTTTGTTTACCACCTACAACGCATCAATGCAGGGCACACATACAACACACAGAGACCAGCTTAAGATCATGGTGCACGACTATCTGCCTCTCAACACCGATGTTTTTTGATGTGTCCGGACCCATAGACTTCTGGTATCCAATGGACAAATGGCCCAGCTGCTCGCAGCCATAGAGGTGTTGTCCTGCCCAGCAGCCAGCTCATATCTGAGACCCTTCTGCGGACCTTCAGCACAGCTGGAGGAGTCATTACAGACAAACGCATCCGGCTTTCCACAGATAATGTGGATCGTTTGACTTTCATCAAGATGAATCAGGCATGGATCTCTGATGATGTTGTGGCCCCAATTGCCGAGGTCACCGATTAGTTGCCGGTCTACTTCACATTCCTTTCAAACAGAAATGGTCCTCTTGAAAACTTTTTTTTAAAATGATCATTTCTTACTGCAATTTTTATTCTCTTTTCCCAACAGTTCATTTTGCTGGTTTTGCTGTGAGGAGACTGTAAAAGACAGCAAGGTTTTTTTGACAACACCGTATGCCATTGACTCACTTTATCTTAAGAAGTTTGCATGTCAATGGTTTTGAGGTCATATTGCTGTGAGATACAGCTATTATTATGGTCCTTTGGAACAGAAATGTATGGCTTTTATAAGTGGCCTTTCTCCCTCTACAATTTAAATAGAGGCTGAGTGAAGTCATATTTATAATTTTTTTTGGGGTCATGTAGCAGTGAGATACAGCAATAATCATGGTCCTTTGGAACAGAAATGTGTCTTTTAAGTGGCCATTTCTCCCTCACACGAATTTGATAATAGTGGCTGAGGGGTGATCAATTATTAATTTTTTGGGTCATGTAGCTGTGAAATACAGCAATATTCATGGTTCCTTTGGAACAGAAATTGGGCGTCTAAGTGGCATATCTCCCTCACACATTTATAATAGTGGCTGAGAAGTCATATCTTATAAATTTTTTGGGGTCATGTATCGTAAAAAAAATTTGTTTCTAACAGACATTTGTTTCTTCCACATATGTCCAAAGTGGCTCAAGGGTCATGCTTTTGAAATTTTTGGGGGCATTTACTTTGAAATCAGCTATACTAACTGGTCCAATTATATAAAAAAAAAATGATGTTTCTATCTAACAGACCATTTGGTTTCTTCACAATGTCAAGTAGAGGGCTCAAGTATGATGGTGCTGGTCAGAAACAGGAATAGGTAGGACCACTTTTAATGGACACATATTGCCAAAATGGACTGTTTTTTGCAAGAATTTTAACATAGCTATCAAACCCCCCTGTATTGAGACAACCCATTTAATACAATTAAAAAAAGAGAAACAAAGACAGGGTGGGAATCCACCTATTTTAAAAATGTGTTTTTTCTAGAATTAAACTACTAAAAAACTTGCAATGATACAAATAGCTGGAAAAAAAATTCCTCTGAATTGTGACAGGGAAGGTATCAGGAAAACTTGACCAGAAGTAGTATTCAGAGGACCATGGAGTATGGAGACACGGACAGAGGAACAAAGTACAGAGACAATATTCCTCCAGCACGTTGATTAAAATGAGAAAAAGATGCCAACGAAAAAGGGCACCTGGTGGAACAGTAGCGGTTAACCCAACCATTATTTCTCAAGTGAAGCTCAATTGTCCGCACTCAAACGAGGGGCAAGCGCTACCCAGGTCTTGACTGAGTACTGATGAAGGCTGGAGTTCTCACACTTTTCCGCTTTTCCTCAAATCTGCTTCAGCACGAACAGTTTTTCGTTTCTGCGTCATCAGGGCATTTTTAACCTGCTTGTTAAATAGATTGACGGAACGCACGCCAGCCTGCTCTCGCACCGCACCCACTGTAACTCCGCCCCCCCTGGGTCATGCTGTGGCACAGACAGGTATATGTTCAATGTCCAGTTCAACTAAAATGGAGGGTTGAAAGACTCCCTTTTTCGCGGCAACTTTTTAATCGTGGGGGGTTGACAGGTTTAATGGTCATTAAAGCTGTGGCCAGGACAGGTACAGTTATATCCAGTTCAAAACTAAAATGGTGGTTGAAAGACTCCTTTTTCCGCACCTTTTTAATCTGGGGTCAGACATGATTAATGGTCGATACTGCGGTCCAGGACCGGTATAGGTCAATGTCCCAGTTCAACTAAATGGTGTTTTAAAATGACTTCCTATTTCCGGCACTTTTTAATCTAAGGTCAGACAGGTTTAAGGGTCATGCTGCGGTCCCAGAAAAGGTTTGTCAATTGTCCAGTTCAACTAAAATGGTGGTTGAAAGACTCCTTTTTCCGGCACTTTTTAATCTGTGGTCAGACAGGTTTAATGGTCATACTGGGCCCAGGACAGGGAAAAAGTATAATGTCCAGTTTTAACTAAAATGGTGGTTGAAAGACCCTTTTTCCGGCACTTTTAAAACTGGGGGTCAGACAGGTTTAATGGTCATACTGCGGTCCAAGGGCAGTTCTAGTCCAATGTCCAGTGAAACTAAAATGGTGGTTGAAAAACTCCTTTTCCGGCACTTTTAAATCTGTGGGCACAGAAAGTTTTAATGTCATTCTGCGGTACAGGACAGATATAGTTAGTGTTCAGTGAAACTAAAATGGTGGGTTCAAAAAACTCTTTTCAGCGGCACTTTTTTAATCTGGGGGTCAGACAGGTTTAATGGTCATTCTGTGGTACAGGACAGATATAGTTAGTGTCCAGTTCAACTAAAATGGTGGTTGAAAGACTCCTTTTTCCGGCACTTTTTAATCTGGGGTCATGCAGGTTTGGGGCTCATGCTGTGGCCCAGGACAGGTATAGTCAATGTCCAGTGAAACTAAAATGGTGGTTGAAAGACTCCTTTTTCCGGCACTTTTTTAATCTGGGGTCAAGCAGGTTTGGGGCTCGTGCTGTGGCCCAGGACAGGGATAGTCAATGTCCAGTGAAACTAAAATATTGGTTGAAAGACTCCTTTTTCCGTCACTTTTAAATGTGGGGGTCATGCAGGTTTGGGGTTCATGCTGCGTTCCAGGACATGGATATTCAATGTCCAGTTCAAGTAAAATGATGGTTCAAATAATACTGCCTTCTGGCACTTTTTAATTTGTGGGTGATGCAGGTTTAAGAGTCATGCTGTGGTACAAGACAGGGATAGTGAATGGTGTGTGACTTTTTTTCTGTGGCTTTTTTAGCCTAAGTGTTGTGCCTAAGATGTAGCAGGTATCCATTTGACTGTTGTGGGTGTTAATTCCAGCTTCTCCAGCCCTGTTTGGGTGTAAGAATGAAGGTGTTGTTGCTCTCCCATAGACTTTAATGGTCATCGCCCATAATCGACTGCTCACTATCGAAAAACCTTATCGATGGTGGCCGACTATCGACTATCGCCCGATGTCGATAGCCAACGTAATCGCTCAACACTATCCATGACGACATAATGTGTTACTAATGGTAATCTTTAAGACTGTGGTAACAGATCTATTTAGGCCATTGACCCATTCCCTCAATTTAGTTCTGGGCTTATTCCTGACCTTTGTCAGAATCCTCCATATCCCACGAGGCAAAATCTTGCATGGAGAGCCAGATCGAAGAATATTGACAGTCATCTTGTGTTTCTTCCATTTACTAATAATTGCTCCAACAGCTGTTGTCTTCTCACCAAGCTGCTTTCCTATTGTCCTGTAGCCTATCCCAGCCTTGTGCATGTCTAGAATTTTGTCCCTGGTGTCCTTAGGCAGCACTTTGGCCTTGGCCATGGTTAAGAGGTTGGAGCGTGATTGATTGAGTGTGTGGACAGATGTCTTTTATAAAGGTAACAAGTTCAAACAGGTGCAATTAATACAGGTAATTAGTGCAGAGGAGGGCTTCATAAAGAAAAAATAACAAGTCTGTGAGAGCCAGAATTCTTGCTCTTTGGTATACTTATACTTATTTCATGTAATAAAATGGAAATGAATTATTTAAAAATGTGATTTTCTGGATTTTTACCTGTGATAAAAATTACAAACCTCCTCATTCTTTGTAGGTGGGAACATTTTAAAAATTGTAAAAGTGTATCAAATAATTATTATTCCCACTGTATATAGATATATAAACAGATTGATGTTGTATGTGGTTATGGTTAAGAGTATGCCAGGGCTACTTTTTAGCACCAGACTGAACCTGTCTTGATGAGTATGTAATAAATGAATTGGGAGATAGCAGAGTCACCGGTAAAAGGACCAGAATCGTGAACCAGGGAATACACTTTAGAACGTAGGTTAGCAATGGACTCAAAAAACAGGATACCAGAGAAATCACAGGCACCATGTGAATTAACAGGCAGATTTAAGTATCCCACCTAAGCCTCAGGTAGCACACAGGTAAGGAAGTCTAATTGGCTCAGTTCTAAGTCCGGGCTGAGGCAAGTTCAGCTGGCATGAAGGCTCAAAGGAACAGAGTATAATTCTTAAAAGTTATGCTTTCTTTTACCCAGGACAAAAAAATTAATTGTTGCTCTAACTTGTATTCAAAGAAATATTCCCATCTCATTCAATTATCATATATCCTTAGAGACACCCAGAGATCCTAAGAAAGAAGGGGCAAAACACAATTTTAGCACTTGGCCCTGTCACAGCAAACTTGGTCACTAAGGGAGACATGAAAGAAAACTGTGTAGGTCTAAGGCTATATTCACACGGCTTAAAATCGGACGTATCTCACCCCATATTTCACACCATACTGCGCTATATACGGGGCAAGATACATCCCAGTCATTAGGGTAATCCACAGTTCTCATAGAGAACTATGGATTATGTCTCCTTTCCCCGCTCGTACAATACGAAGAGCGGGGAGAGAAGTGACATGTCAATTATTCACGGCGTATACAGGCCGTGAATAATGAATGTCTATGGGGCCGGCGGACTAACGCCTCCCCACCCCCGCCCCCTCTCCAGAGCACACGGCGTAACTGCGGGCGAAATACTTCCCGCAATTATTGCCATGTGAACATAGCCTTAGACTTTCTTAGTTGCTCATGGCAACCAATCAGAGCGCTCCTCTCATTTTTTCACAGCACTATATGAAATGAAAGGGGAGCTCTGATTGGTTGCTATGAGCAACAAAAAAAGTTTTACACCTAGACAGTTTTCATACATATCCCCCATGTCTTAGCCATCATGAGATGGGAATACCCTTTAAGCCAGATTCTGGTTCTTACCAGTCAAACTTAGAATGTAGACCAAAATGTTATTAAAATAAGTAATACTCTTTATGTATCAGTTCCCTCTAGTTTTCAAGATATTTACTTGAATCAATTTAACCAGTTCCTGGCGAAGCTGTAGTTCATGCGGGTTTCAAAGGTATGACTCTTCATGGTTCTAGTAATCACTTTTTCAGATCTTTTTCTGTGATACATAAAGCTTTCTTTTTGGCATTGAATTTTAGCATTACAATTCATTCTTTTTTGTGTATGTATGTGTATGTGAACATCAAGGGAAAGGTTAAAAATAACTATTTTTTCAAGTTTTTTCTACTTTTTTTTTTTTACATCAAAAAGTGCCATTAAAATACATCTTTAATCAGTATTCTCCTGTTCAATATTGATGGTTTTATCATTTGTTTTATGCTTTGTGGTTCAAGGCTAAAAGTTAGGGTAAATACTCAAAGAGGTAATCAGAGGCAACCACTCAATGCCACAAACTCAACAGAAGATTACAAATAGACACAATCAATCACTGGAGTAAACTATAAAATATAACTTTTAATGTTACCATATAAAAAATATACAAAAATGAAGTAGGACCAAAGCACTTGTATTAATAAAATATAGAGAAAGATAGTGGCCAGAAATTTTACTGACCCTATAAATCCCTATACACTAACTGCCTATTAGTGAAGAATGCAAGGAAAACGTCCCAATAAGGACGACCCCGCCAGGAACCTAACTAAAATACTCTACTACACCCTACTAGTGATAATACTTAAGGTGAATATGTGCTAATATATAAAAATATACCCGACGCGTTTCTTTCTCAAGATTAGTAGAGAATTCCTCAGTGGGTTAAATATACAAAGAATCTCACTGACATGTTAGGCACAATGTCTTTCTTTTAAATTGAAGAGCTTAAAAATGTATGCCAACCATAATTGCAAGTACAGAGTCTGAACCGTGGAGTATTGTAACAAATTTAGGTATACTTGTCCTGGTCCATATTTTTTATGCATGTTTATGGAACCTTAAGATACCCAACAATTCAGTACATTGGAAATATATACCTTGGAGAAGAAATCTCCTGTAGTCAGTATTTCTCCCACTTGTGCCTTGTTTGTCTCCAAGTGGAGAAAAGATTGTACTCACCAGTTCATGTCCTAACTTATATATGGCCGACTTGCTACTTTAAAATTACTGGGGTGGAACGTTGATATTCTATGTCCCCCATCTGTTTATAAATCTCCCAAAAAGAACATGTGCCAAACAATTTGACAAGTTATTCTCAACGTGGGCATATGACAAGTGGATTGCGATAGATAACTTATCTCAATTTACTACTTACTATATTATAGTGGAGATAAGTTTCTATCTTCCACTGACATCGTTCAATGTCCGAGTGTTCGGCGTCTCTCGTCGGGAAAGTGCGCTGCCGTCTTTTGTACTGAGCTCGGCATCCGGGCTTAGAGACACGCCCTCTACTCTGACGTAGGAGAGGGAGTGTTTAATTCACAGATAGCGGTGGTTTACTTCGCTGAAGAGTGAAATCTCCGCCCGCTCTATCAGTATGGACAGCGCTGCGTAACAAAGTTACCAAATTAGGATAAAAATTGCAAAGGATTTGCGGCATAAAGATTATAAACGCTGGCGGGAAATGCGATCGTGACTAATTTATATGGCACTGATCTCATATACCATTCACAGTTATAACTCTGCTATCTGAATACAATAGATGTTTATTCACAATATAAAGAGGACCAGAAACATCTATTTATGAGGCCTGATTTTCAACTCCAAGAAGGTTATACAGGAAATAATCCATATCAATCCATATAAGGAGGGTCAAAATGATGAGTCAATTAGTTATATCCTGTAAAAAATAGGTGATGATTTTACAACAAGAAATCATATTACAATTTATAATTGACAATACAATATATCGCTGTTACCGACCAATGCAAAACAGTCATGTCTAGCTGTTAGAAGATGATAGTTACAAAACTCAATTACAAATCGTAGGTAATTACAGATTTACCCAGATGTGAACTGTGGCCATATTAAATGAAGCAGCTAAAATTAAGCTGCTCATTCAAGCCCTGAGGGTATACTGTATTCAATCTGTGAATCCATTTTGCTTCAGCCTGGAGTACTCTTCTGTCAATGTCCCCACCACGCATTGATTGACGTACCACTTCTAATGCCTCAAATTTTATCTCAGTGTGTTGTCCCCCATGGATTTCATTCACATGTTTTGCCAGTGGTGTATCTCTTTTATTTCTGATGTCACCTAAGTGCTCCAAGATCCTTACTTTCCACGGCCTTATCGTTTTTCCTACATACTCTAGAGGACAAGATCATGTGGCCTTGTAGATAACATTTGGAGATCTGCAATTGACAAAGTCCCTGATTACAAAGGATCGTTTGTTAACATGGCTAAAAAAGTATTAGGTAGGTTTTATAATTTTTCAGGCTTTACAGTGGCCACACTTAAAGCAGCCTTTGGGTTGTCTTTGAAGCCACGATTCTGGTTTTATCTCGGGGGTAAGGTGGCTGTGTATTAGTCTGTCTCCCAGGCTTCTGCCTCTTCTATTTGTAATCTGGGCATATGATGGCAATACTTCCTTGAGGTCATTGTCCATCTATAGGACATCCCAGTGTCTCATTAGGGATGCCCTGATGGTGGAGTGTGCCCGATCAAAAGTACCTATGAGTCTGATCTGAGACTGTGTCGTCTCTTTTTGTTTTGGAATTAGGAGTTGCGAGCGATCTTGTGACAATGCATGTTATATGCTTTCCTTTTATCGTTTTTTTTTAGGATAACCCCTACTTATAAATATTTGCTCAAGATCCCGAGCCTTTTCATGGAATTCCAAAACATTAGAGCAATTTCTCCTCAGTCTCAGAAACTGACCTTTTGGAATCCCTCTTTTTAATGGTAGGGGGTGACAGCTTCTCCAACTCAGGAGACTATTGGTCGCCGTGGGTTTACGGTAAACTGTGCTTGATAGTTCACCAGAAATTTATCTTCTTATCTCCACATCAAGGAAGGCTAGGCTCTTGTTACTCCATTCAGAAGTGAATTTTAGACCAATCGGGTTTTGATTTAGAGTACTAACCCACTTGTTGAAGGAGTCCCCTGGACCCGCCCATAAGACAAAAATGTCATCAATGTAGCGGGCCCAGAGGACAACACTAGACTGGGCCAAATAGTCAGACTCATCATTAAAGACAATGGTCGCTTCCCACCAGCCCAGGAGCAGATTTGCATAAGTGGGCGCGCAAGGATTGCCCATTGCGGTGCCCCTGAGCTGGTGGTACACGCGACCATTGAATAAGAAAAAGTTCCTTGTTAGAACAAATTCCATAAGTTTTAAAATCAAGTTGTTATGTGCCTGAAACTGTGACCCTCTCATCGAGAGGAAGTATTCTACAGCCCTCAACCCCATAGCATGTGGGATAGATGAATACAGGGCCTCGATGTCAATAGTGGCCAAGATTGAGTTTTCCTCCACTGAAATATCCTCAATTTTAGACAACAGGTCCATGGTATCTCGGATAAATGATGGGAGAGTGATGACAAATTCCCTCAGGCATTTATCCAAATAAATACCAACATTTTGTGTCAGGCAGTCAATGCCTGACACTATTGGTCGCCCTTTTAAGGGCGTTAGGCCCTTGTGGACCTTCGGGAGAGCATCTTAATATAATCCATTCTTTTGAGGTGGACAATGTTGCCCCCCTTATCCGAAGGCTTAATTATTGTATTCATGTCTCTCTCCAACGTTAGCAAAGCCTGTGTTTGCATAGAGTTAATGTTAGATATTCTTCGGTCCTGTTGTATTTCTGAGAGATCCTTTAGTACTAGTTTACGAAACACATCAGTACAAGATGCGTCTCCAATTGGTGGTGAATGTGTGCTTTTAACCTTACACTGTGTAAATGGTCCTTTAGCAATCTCTCGACTACTCTCTTGTTGTAATTGATTGAGATCCCGTAGACACTTAAGTTCTTCGTCTGTGAAGCCAAGATTCAAACCTTCCCTTCTCTCCTTCATTTTATGAAATTTGTACCATTTCAATTTTCTAACAAATAATTCAACATCTTTAGTCCATGAAAAAAGGTCAAAAGATGTTGTTGGGATAAATGATAGTCCTTCTTGTAATAAGGATTTCTCCTCAACCGTTAAGATTTTGTCCGACAGATTTATAATAGATAAATTATTGTCTTTACCCATTATGGTCTCTCTCTCAGTTGGTATCTTTCTCTCTCTAAAAAACTGCTGCCTCTTGATCTAGATCGTCCGGATTGCCCTCTTTTTCTACCTCTTCCGTTATATGTACGTCCTCTTTCTGTCCCTCTAAAGGGATACCGATATTCTGAAGTACCTGTATCCGTATCAGAGGAGGAAATATCAGTTTCTCCCCTATGAGGCTGTCGTGATTCGTGTAATTGTACGCCTTGTTATCACGAAAGTCCTGTAGATCTCGTACGAATTGTTGATGTTTTCTTTCTTTAAGATTATATTTAAACCTTTCTATTGTATTTTGTAGTTGGGCCTCTTTTATTGAAAACTCAGGATCCAGCTTAAATTTAAGAACTACCTCAATTTGTTCTTTAAATTTGCTGTTGATAATCGCTAAATTCTTTTTCTCTTCATCTAATAGAGCTTGCATAAATTGAAGCGAGCTCTCAGTTGCTATCAATTCCCATTTTTGTACAAGTTCTTTGGTACGTAATCTTGTAGTTGGAACCAGGGAAATTCTTAACCCTCTGGGAACTATTTTTTGTTTAATATAATTTTCAAATGATTGAATTTCCCACCATGACGCTGCATGCTCCTTATAGAGTTTTGTTAGCTCTTTAAAGAAATCTTTTATTGAGGGTAAATAATTTTTTTGAGTCTAGTTCTTATCAGAAAAAACATCAGCCTCATCTAGCCACGTATAAGTCTCAAGTCCACCAGTAACAAAACTGGCCATACCCAAAATATAAAATAAATACTCAAAGAGGTAATCAGAGGCAACCCCTCAATGCCACTATCTCAACAGTAGTTTACAAATAGACACAATCAATCACTGGAGTAAACTATAAAATATAACTTTTAATGATACCATATAAAAAATATACAAAAATGAAGTAGGACCAAAGCACTTGTATTACTAAAATATAGAGAAAGATAGTGGCCAGAGATTTTACTGACCCTATAAATCCCTATACACTAACTGCCTATTAGTGAAGAATGCAAGGAAAACGTCCCAATAAGGACGACCCCGCCAGGAACCTAACTAAAAAACCCTACTACACCCTACTAGTGATAATACTTAAGGTGAATATGTGCTAATATATAAAAATATACCCGACGCGTTTCTTTCTCAAGATTAGTATGAGAATTCCTCAGGAGTTAGATATACAAAGAAATCACACTGACATGTTAGGCACAATGTCCTTCTTTTAAATTGAAGAGCTTAAGAAATGTATGCCAACCATAATTGCAAGTACTTAGTCTGAACCGTTAGTATTATAGCAAATTTAGGTATATCTTGTCCTGGTCCATATCTTTATGCATGTTTATGGAACCTTAAGACACCCAACAATTCAGTACATTGGAAATATATACCTTGGAGAAGTATCTCCTGTAGTCAGTAGTCTCCCACTTGTGCCTTGTTTGTCTCCAAGTGGAGAAAAGATTGTACTCACCAGTTCATGTCCTAACTTATATATGGCCGACTTGCTACTTTCAAATTACTGGGGTGGACGTTGATATTCTATGTCCCCCATCTGTTTATAAAGTCTGCAAAAAGAACATGTGCCAAACAATTTGACAAGTTATTCTCAACGTGGGCATATGACAAGTGGATTGCGATAGATAACTTATCACAATTTACTACTTACTATATTATAGTGGAGATAAGTTTCTATCTTCCACTGACATCGTTCAATGTCCGAGTGTTCGGCGTCTCTCGTCAGGAAGTGCGCATGCGCGTCTTTTGTACTGAGCTCGGCATCTGGGCTTAGAGACACGCCCTCTACTCTGACGTAGGAGAGGGAGTGATTAATTCACAAATAGCGATGGTTTACTTAGCTAAGAAGTGAAATCTCCGCCCGCTCTATCAGTACAGACTGCGCCGCATAACAAAGTTACCATTTGGATAAAATTACAAAGGGATTTGCGGCATTAAGATTATAAACGCTGGCTGGATGCGATCGTGACTAATTTATATGGCACTAATCTCATATACCATTCACAGTTATAACTAGGCTATCTGAATACAATGGATGTTTATTCACAATATAGAGAGGACCAGAAACATCTATTTATGAGGCCTAATTTTTTAGGTGACATCAGAAATAAAAGAGATACACCACTGGCAAAACATGTGAATGAAATCCATGGGGGACAACACACTGAGATAAAATTTGAGGCATTAGAAGTGGTACGTCAATCAATACGTGGTGGGGACATTGACAGAAGAGTACTCCAGGCTGAGGCAAAATGGATTCACAGATTGAACCCCCAGGGCTTGAATGAGCAGCTTAATTTTAGCTGCTTCATTTAATATGACCACAGTTCACATCTGGGTAAATCTGTTATTACCTACGATTTGTAATTGAGTTTTGTAACTATCATCTTCTAACAGCTAGACATGACTGTCTGCATTGGTTGGTAACAGCGATATATTGCATTATCAATTATGAATTGTAATATTATCTCTTGTTGTAAAACTATCACCTGCTCTCTACAGGATATAACGAATTGACTCATCATTTTGATCCTCTATATATGGATTGATATGGATTATTTCCTGTATAACCTTCTTGGAGTTGAAAATTAGGCCTTATAAATAGATGTTTCTGGTCCTCTCTATATTGTGAATAAACATCCAGTAGTAGTAGTAGTAACCAAATAAAATGCATTTCTGATTTTGCCTCTTTGCAGATCTTATCTCCTACATTTGCACACAAGCGTCCCTTGTTACTGGCCACCTCTCTCTGCTGTTACAGGCTGAAGCAGTAGTCATGATGATGACTCACTCCGGTGATGCTGGCTAAACTTGGAACTGTTTTTCATGTTTATAGAAGAGAGATTTCGAGACTCGTTTAGGAGATAGGTGTGAGTTCTAGAGTTGGAACCTGGACTTAACGGACATTGATGGCATATCCTAATGATATGTCAATGTCTGTAGTAAGACAACCCCTTTAAGTTTCTGGCTGTAACGTTTATAAATGAGAAAAAGTTCTAAGGGTATGAATACTTTTGCAACTCACTGTATATGTTCTAAAGGAGATTGTTTGTTTTACACACATTCAAGCTTCTTCCTTGCCCAGCAGGGATTTGTTATGGTGTGCCAGCATTACTTGTCATGCCCCTCTCTTATATAGGGAGTGATTGGGCTAAAGATATGCCGTAGACTAATCCCTTTAAAGGGGTTTTCTCATCACAATGATTAGCTTTTAGCATGAAGAAAAGGTAAATGAAGACCATTACTAAATACATTTTTATCTCCTCTTAGAGCACACAAGTTTTTCTGGTTATCAACCACCTCTCATTTCTCTAAGCTGCTAAGGAGAAACTTTCACTCTTTAGAGCTCTGCAGCCTTGTGTAACACTCTATGAATCATGTTACTCATGCCAGTGTAACAGGAATAAATAGGAACAGCAGGGCTGACGTGTTAATCACTGCTAGAGACCCGTCCACAGTTTGAACAGAATGTACGACTCTGAAGCTGACCCTGGCTGTGAAACTGCATGGTGAGAAAACTCCTTTAAAGAAAAAGTGATATTATCTAGCCCTCTAGCTGCTTTTTATTTTTATGTGAACATGGATTCTACTTCATTTGTCAAATACATTGCCCTTTATTTCACTGCTTTATTGCTCTATCTTATTTAAAAGGGGTTTATCGCTTCTTTAGTTCGGCTGATTCATACTGCTCTCAGCTTCTCAACTCTTTCTTCCCCTCCCAGCTGGTTGACATCATCCCCCCTTCACTGTTCATGCTGGCTCCCGAGACTCCCCTCCCCCTCTCTGTCTGAGTCCACATGTCACTGTGTCTTTCCCTATCAGTCTAATTTTGTAAGAGCAGTATACATACCACAGGCTGCATTCAATCTAGACTGAGCACTCTTCTCCTCTCACAGCTGGAGATTTGTTACAGCTTTCTATGAACGGCACAGATCTCCCTTCTATGCAAGAGAGGCTGGGATCGACACACTATTGTGCTGTTTCCTGATTGTAGTAGCCCTGCAGTGTAATTCTGTTTCTTCTGGCTGTGCAGAGTGAAAATGTGCCGATCCCTTACTTGTGTGAAAGACCGAAATGCAAGCTCCGTGAATACAGCCGACCAGGGGCTCAACAGAATGTAAATGAGCTCTTAGCTAGTGAAATGCAAGGAGGAGGGATCCAACCAGCACTGGATATCAGTGTAAACAGAAAGAGAAGATAAGGGATCCTGTGATAACAAGACAGCTTTGCTAGTGACATCCAATTGCAAAGTTGCTTGTATTCACTGCCCCCTTATTCTGAAGACCATTCAATGAAATGATACAACCCCTTTAATACCAAAGCAAGTTGTTGTTGTTTTTCTTAACTATTCTTGCATTTTGGATTCTGGTTGATCTCAAATTTGGCTTGACTCTAAACGATTTGGATCAGTCTGAATCGAATTTTGGAGAAAACCACCTTAAAATAACTTGCTGTTCTGAAAGATGAACGCCCCTTCAGACTTTAAATGGGGCACATAATTCATTTAGGCATAAAGTATGCCCTAGAAGCCAACAGATTGGTCCTTCCCTTTTGTACCTCATCTTGTGGTCAGAATACAGATTATCACTAATGCAGGGGTATTTTTAGAGCACAGAAGAAAGTGGGCAAAATGTTGGAGTGTTTTTTTTCAGTTTCATGGACTTAGAACAACATATATGCCCTAGTAAAGTATTTGTGAAATAAAAAATAATTGTCAGACTTTCTTTGTAGTAACAGTTGCGGAAATGTGGTATCAATATATTTACTAAACCCCAGGTTGAATTTCTTGAGAAGTGTGATTCAAAATTGGACTATTTTGGGATATTTCTCATGTTATGGTACCTCTCAGCCTCTGCAAACTTGGTGCATGAAAACAAAATGTGCTTCAAAATTTAGAATATTTATTTACAATAGTAGGCCTTAAAATATATTCAAAAGTATAAAATCTGTTAAAAATATTGCTGCAAAACTATAGTGTACATATGAAAATATAAACTTCACAAAAGAATTTATACTTTTTGAACTTTTCATCATTTTTAAATGTATTTTATAAATATTTTATGTGATAGAGCAACACAAAGTAGCAAGCATTTGTGAAGTGTAAAGAAAATGATATGTGCTTTTTTAAAAAAATGAAAAGAGCGGTGTGCATATGTATTTAATCCCCTCTACTCTGATACCCCTAAATAAAATCCATGGTGACCAATTGCCTTTAGAAGTCACCTAACTAGTAAATAGAATACTTCTGCATGTAATTTATAACTTCAACTGTTTTGTGAAGGCCTCAGAAGATTGTTAGCCCCTTCCCGATATTGGATATCCCAGTACGTTCCTGCAAATGGACATACCTATACGTCCTACAGATTGTGCAGGCTCACAAGCAAGCCACGCACAATCGCAACATGGGACCAGTGTTAAATTACCGCTGGCCTCATGCCACATCACCCGCAGCCGGAGTGTGCTCCGGACACGGGTGTTTAACCCTTTAGATGCAGCAATGTATTACCATCACCGGAACTAAGGGAAAGACAGAAGGAGTGAGCTTAAATAAAGTACACATATTTGGTATAGCCACGTTCGTAATGACCTACCCTATAAATCTGTCATGTTAATTAACTCCTTAACGATCGCGCACCGTGTTTTGACGGCGGCTGGTGCAGGTCGTTCGTCTGCAGCGACGTCTTTTGGCGTCCCTGCAGACACGGCAACCCGGTGCTTTATCCCTTTGGTTGCGGTGCTGCGTTACCGCAGCACAATCAAAGGGTTCCCCTGCTCTGTCGGGTGATCAGAACACCCGGTCACCCGACAGAGCTCGGGAAATGACTGCACAGTCAGCCCTGGGGACCTAGAGTGGCCTCAGAGCTATCTGTGTAACAAACCAGTGCTTACGGCAGACTGTGTGCTGTCCTAATCACCCAGACTGACACAGATTACAATGTATTAGCATATATAAATATGCTAATACATTACTAAGTGTAAAAAAAAAAAAATGGAAAACAGTTCTCCCTTCAGGGGATTAAAAAAAAGTAAAAAAAAACATATAAAGTGTAAAAAAAATAAAATAAATAATAAAATAAAAATAAATATTTAATAAAAAATAATTGTGCATAAATTACACACACAAAAAAACGTACACATATTAGGTATCCACACGACCGTAATAACCTGTAGAATTAATCTAAAAATTTATTAAGTGTGAAATGTGAATGGTGTAAACAAAAAATTTAAAAAACCCAAAAATTAAAAAAAAAAAAAATACTGCAATTATTTATAAGTGAACTTAAACTATGTAAACATCAAAGTGGTATCAAGGAAAGTGTAAGTTCATCCTGCAAAAAACACAGCCTTTACTCAGCTCTTTATATGGAAAAATAACAGTTATGGCTATCAGACGATAGCAATGCATAAACGATATAAATTGAGTATCGAATCACAGAGTAAAACTAACTTGTCAAGCACACTGCACGGTGAGCACTGTTAAAAGTAAAAACAAAGAACACTAATAAGATTGTAGTATTTTTTCACCCTGTCTTCCAAATAATGGAATTAAAACCGATCAAAAATGCACAATACACCCCCTAGATGAGATCCTTGAGGCATGTTGAATCCAGAATGGATTCTATTATGGTGAATCCATAATAGGGTGAATTTTAGAAGGTGTTCTTGTACTTTGGGGGCTTTGCAACTGCGACATGGCACCCACCAAAATCTGTGTTGCAAAAGCCAAAACAACGCTCCTTTCCTTGTACCCCCTGCCATGCGCCCAAACAGCAGTTTACACCCACATGTAGGGTATTGCCGAACTTGGAAGAAATTATGCAACAAAATTTGGGGTGCGTTTTTCCAGGATTACTTGCAAAAAGTAAACATTTTCAGCTAAAATTTATAGATTTTTGAAAAAAAAATATATTTTTTTAAATTTTCACTGCCTAATGCTAAAAAAATCTGTGAAACACCTGTGGGGTCCATATACTCACTGCACCTTTGGATATATTCCATAAGGGGTGTAGTTTCCAATATTGGGTCTTTTTAGGAGTGTTTACTAAGTTTTAGAACCTTAGGGTGTCCGCAAACCTGGAATGGCGCCTAAATAAAAATTGTATTGAAAATGAGACCCCAAAGTCCAATATGTGCTCCTTCTACTCTGAGGCTTGTGGATGAGCAAAATAGCGCTGTAGGGCCACATATGGGATGTCTCTAAAAATTACACAATCTAGGGAATCAATGTTTATTTTCATTTACATGGTCACATCTATCGTATTCCAGTAAAAAATTTATAAAAATTGAAAATCTGCAAAGTTAAATATTGAAATTTTACCTCCACTTTGCTTTCATTTCCATAAAATACCTAATAGGTTAACAAACTACCTAATTGCTGTTTTAAATACTTTATACTTATATGAAATCATTAATGGGGGATTTAACATACGTCAGAACTGGACTAGTCCCTGAAAAAAATCTATGTTGCAAATTTTCTTGAAAATATGAAAAATTATTACTAAATTTCTAAGCCCCCTAATTTTGTAAAAAAAAAAGAAATTTAAAAAATAATTCCAACCTACAGTAGACATATGGTAGATGCTAGCTATAAACTATTTTTAGTGAAATAATGATCTGTCTTACACACAGAAATTTTTGAAGTTTGAAAATGGCAAATTTTTCCAAACTTTCACGATATTTTCATATTTTTCACAAATAAACAAGGACTGTATGGATCAAAATTTCTTAAAACTCATTATGTCACGAGAAAGCAATTTCTGAATCACACGGATAGGTAAAAGTGTCAAAAAGTTATTCTCACATGAAGTGTCACATGTCAGATTTTAAAAATTGTGCACTGTCAGGAAGGCCAAAACTGGCAGTGGTGAAAAGGGGTTATAGAACATTAGTGAACAAACAGCATCATGAAAACCAAGGAACACAGCAGACAGTTCAGGGATAAGGTTGTGGCAATGTGCACTGCAGGGTTAGCTTTTAATAAAATAGCCCAAGCTCTCAACTTCTCACAGAGCACTGTTAAATCAATTATCCATAAATGGAAGGAGTTTGGCACAACTGCTTATCTATCAAGACATGGCCATCCACCTAAACTGACAGCCCAGACAAGGAGAACACTAATTAGAGAAGCAGCCAAAAGGCCCAGGGTCACTCTGGAGGGACTGCTCATCTCAGTTGGGTACTCCACAACTCTGGAATTTAGGGAAGAGTAGCAAGAAGAAAGCCCTTTTTGAAAGCAAGCCATAAGAAGTCCCGTTTGCAGTATGCAAAAATCTATTTAAGGGACACAGCAAGCATGTGGAAGAAGTGGCTTTGGTCAGATGAGACCAAGATTAAACATTTTGGCCTAAATGCCAAATGCTACGTGTGTAGAAAAGCCAACACTGCATTTAATCCTGAACACACCATCCCCACCGTGAAGCATACTGGTGGCAGCATCATGCTGTGGGGAGGCTTTAGTTTAGCAAGGACTTGGAAGCTGTTCACAGTTGATGGGAAGATGGATGGAGCTAAAAAGGGTAATACTGGTGGATAATCTGTTAGGGACTGCAAAGACTTGAGACTGGGGTGTAGGTTCACCTTCCAGCAGGACAACAGGACAACAACCATAAACAAACAGCCAAAGCTATGATATAATGGTTTAAATCAAAGCATATTCTTGCGTAAAAATTACCCAGTCAAAGTCCTGATCTAAATCACATTAAGAAACGTTCTTACAAATGTTCTCCAACCAATCTGACTGAGTTAGAGCTATTTAACAAAGAAGAAAGGGCAAAAAAATTCAAGGGGTATGAATACTTTTGCAAACCACTGTATGTGACACATAAAAGCCAAAACAGGAAAAACACGTTTATTTCCCTTAGCTTGTCTTTATATCTTTTATGTTTTAAATTTTAAAAAAATCTCAAATTGTATTGGCCTACTTTTACCACATTATTTAGCACAATATGTGTCAGGCTCTGTTCTTAAAGACTTAAGTAAGAGAGACTGATATCGAACGTTCATTTCTTATGATCCAAGATGTACATAGAAATGATCCCAAAGAAAATAATTAAAATAGGTCCTAAGTTGACACCACTATAACCCTAAGCATCATGGACAGAAACATCTTTCTGCATCTCAAGATCCTTAACTTTATTCCACACACTTTAGTTTGCTAATGTTATGGAGTTTATGGAGGCAGATGCAGAAATTCTCTTGATGCACTAAAATATATTATATTGTGTTGTTGTCCCACAAGACCCAAAACAGCTGTGATCCATCAAGGCATGGATGTACAAGACCTACAGATGTTGCAAAGCTAAAGTTCATAAATAATGCATCATGATATCACAGCACAGAATGTTATGTCAACTTTTTCCATACTTTTCAATGGCTTTCATTTAGAGATAAGAGCAGATGACACGAAAAGCCTAAGTATCGTGGTCATGTAAGACTCTGCAGACCCTACAAGTCCTGCGCGGTGTGAGGTAGGCCCTCCATGTGCTAAAGATGTTGCCAGTTAGGGTATACAACTATTTTGATGGGATACCATTAATCTGCTCAATGTTCAGTTAGGCTATGTCCACACTGCACAGGAAAATGATCGTATCTCTGGCGCTTTTCGTTTTAAAAGCGCCGCAGATAAGATCGTTCCTGCAGCCCCATAGCCGGCAATAGAAAAGACGAGCTGCTGTCTACACAGCTGTCTTTTCTCTGCCCGTCTTTCGGCAGTTGCGTATTATGCAACATGCTTTATAATACGCCGGTGCTTCTTTTCTTCTTGACGTTTTCCCATACATAACAATTGTTTGGGGGACGTCAGTAAAACAATAAGCGACCGCGGCTTTTGCGACAAAAGCCGCGGTCCTGCATCAGAGAAAAAAACGGCCGCTTTTGGGACGTTTTTTCTCTGACAGTATACACATAGCCTTAGATGGTTCATGTCAAAGTAATACCCACATGCTGCCAGGACTCAAGGTTTCCCAGCAGAACATTTCCCAGTCCATAACATTGTCTTTGCCTTCTTCCAATTGTGCAACTTTGTGCCATCTCTTTCCCAGGTAAATACTTCTACATTATGAGAAAAAAATATATATAATTTATTAGACTGGGGAGCCTTCTTTCATTTCTCCATGATCCAGTTCTAATTCTTATGCCTCATTTGTTGCTGAGATAAGACAAGATCAACTAACCTCTAGTCTTCACTCGCATATGGGAGCCGTGCACATCGATGACACTTTTGTTAGTTATCTTTTTGTCCTCTGGACTACTAATGGGTAAGTACTAACCACTGCATCATTGGACCTGTGATTCTGGAGATTCTCATCTTTCCAGTTTTCCTGCTTCTATCATATTAATTTCAAGAACTGTTTTTTCACAAGCAGTCTAATATTACGCCTGTCACTGTAATGAGATAATAATTCACTTCACTGCTTTTAATGTTATGACTAATCAGGGTATATAAAAATGAAAATGTATTTTCTGAAAAGATAAGGTTTATCTTAAGGTTAAAGTAAAATTTATCGGAACAAGACTTAAAAAATATCTTTGATAAATTATTTCAGTATATTGCATGTTGATTTGTTGTTTTTGCTCCTTTGTTATCTCTTTCGTGTTTCTTTGTAGTGAATTGCATTAAATATTTACATTGATAGTCTTCCTTTGTCTGGAGCCACCATAGCAGCTCATTGATTTAAACAACCCTTCGCTTCTGGAAACAAATATTTTCCCAACATTTCTTCTTCTTTTACGCTGATAGAAACAATAGACAGAATTTAATTTAAATTCTTAGGGAATTACCACAGTTATCACAATTTAATTGCTTTCTGTCTAAGTTCTTCAGTACTTTCTTCATCACAGGAGAATATTAAGATTGAGGGTCTAGACTCTCTTCAGTTCTTATTACACAACCTCCTCCGTTATTTAGGTATGGTTCGGTGACTGCATAATTTCTCTGTGGAATGAAAATGAGAATTTTCTTTGGTCAAACATTGAGAACAACTTTTATTTATCTATACAATGCAGTTTATGTGTATTTATTAACTGGCAATGTATAAAGGTATCATTGTAAAAGCTGACATTATCATTGTGATCATCCTACTCAAGCTGCTTGCTTTAGGCTATGGTCTATCTTTGCACTAGAAATAATTAGTTACAATAATTGTATAAAATAACAGAAACTATTTATATTATAGTATGAAATGAGAACATAATACATTTCAACACTATACTTAGGCCTGTTTTACATCCGTAAACCTGGTGGAACCAGACCCGTTTTAAAATGGAGACCAACAGTGCCCAATTGACCCTATTTACTACAAAGGTTTGCGTCGGATTTCTGCTGTTGCGCTTGTCATTTTACTGGAAAAAAAGCACAGCATGCCATTCCTGACAGAACCTCTGACGTATGTATGATGCAAGCCTTAAAAAGATATATACGTATGGGACATGTTTCTCTGACAGGAGCCTAAGAAATACGGTCCAGATACTCCAACACTATGTTGGATTCCGCGTCAGAATTGGCACGGAAATTGTATGGGATCTTCTTCTCATTGTTTTAATGATAATTAAATCTGCAATGTGGAAAAAAGTTCACATTGCATTCAGTGTCATGGAGCTATGAAATAAATGAGTTCTAATAAAATGGGGCAAATCCATATCCAAAACCACAGTGAAAAGCAAAGTGAAAATCTGCAGCAGAAATCTAAGGATATCACATTGGATTTGTGTCATGGATTCCGTGACAAATTTTTCAAACAAAAACATTCTGTTGTGATATTATATACCCTAACAAGGCAAAGTAAAGGAATGCATTGGCATCCAGTAAGTAAAATGGGAATCATGGTGAAAAAAAAGATTCTAGCTCAAGAGCTGCATTGGGTTTTCCCTGAAGAGGATCAAAGCTAAGACAAGAGGTGCAAAAACTAACAATCTTTAATACCTAATTGGACAGGGCAATCAATGTGCTGATAATTCTGTAGGTACTTGTGTCCATTGAGAAGCTCTCTAAATTGAAAAAGTGCAGTTAAATGAATGATTGTCTGACAGGTATCATAGTTTGAAAACCCTGCCTTGGGCTTTAGGAGAGGTTGTTCCTCCACTGCACTGGATCAAAGTACTTATACTTAGTGTGTAATTCTTCTGAGCACTTTTGAACAAGAAGTGGTAGTAGAATAATATTGGCACACTTTTCTGTAGGGTTAAAACAATACCACATATTATATTATTTTAATTTTGTTGTGTGAAAGCAGTAGTTAAAGGGGTTGTCTCATCATTCAGTTTCATTAGCCAAAAGCAGTTTTCATTCAAGCATCCGTGTCTCTTCCTGGTCAGGCTGCTGCTATGTCTATCAACCATTTAGCGCTTCGGTATAATTAGACACTTAGTTCTGGTCATGAACCTATATAAAATAGCTTTTTATTAATACCTTCTTTAAAAAGTCATAAAGTGATTATTTGTATAGACAGACATTCTTATATCAAAAGATCACCTGAGTCCTTTGTAGCCGCTTTGCTTTCCGGCTTACTCTTGCTTGCATAAACATGCATACATCAGACCGAAGTCCTCTTCTCAGAGCATCTACAACACCTCCCCTCTCTGTTGCCGCTATGTCTCGCGACGTTTCTAGGGCCGACACGCCCCCTTTGTCAAGCACAGCTACGGTATTCATCTATAACTAAAAGAAGGTGCAAGCATATAAATACGTGCTGCTACTTCTATAATAGTGATTAGCATATCAGCTCCATATTATTCACAGCTCTTCTAATTGCTCTGAACACAGTTTTGTTTACTTTAAACTCTTACAGCATCTGGATGTATGGGTACGCCTTGATGGCAGAAGGGGCTTTGTAGCAGGACCTCGGCATGATCCCACTATATAGCTGGCTCTAATTGCAGGTGACACCCACCAGTAACAATGAGGAATGGAGCTGTTTTACCCCTTAGACACCGTGCCAAACTTGGCCGTGGCATCTAAATGAATGAGAAACGCTGCTGTGCACCGTTTCTTACTCCGATTAGGGCGAGATCATGGGGCCCTGATTGATCTGCATGGCAGCTAGAAGCCTGGTGAAGGTTTCCATCGCCACCATCATTTCTGTTTTTCTTCTTCCTGCCCGCCATATTTGTATAGCCTATTAAAACGCAATAGACTGTATAAACAATCACACCCCCTAGAGGTGAAGCACCCTAGGGGGACTCAAAGTAAAAAAAAAGTTTTAAAGTATAAATAAAATTAAAATATTAAAAGATGAAATAAATAATAAATAAAATAATAAAAAAGTTACACATATTTGGTATCGCCGTGTCCATAAAAAGCCCAATCTATTAAAATGTAACATCATTTATGCCGTATGCTGAACACCATGGATGAAAAAATTCCAAATGCCAAAATTGCGAGTTTTTTTCATGTCCCTTAAATTGGAATAAAAGTGATCAAAAAAATTGCATGTATTCCAAACTGGTACCAATAGAAAGTACACTTTAGCCTGCAAAATTTGCATTCTCACTTAAGTCTGTAGGTAGAATAACAAAAAAGTTATTAGTCATTGAAAATGGAGCTGCAGCAAAAATTTGAAAAATAAGAAAAGTTTGAATTTTTTTAAGGTACCAAAACAGTATAGATTTTGTATTTCTTGATCTGTACTGACCTGTAGAATATAGCTAAGACATCATTTATACCGCATATTGAACACTGTAAAAATAAAACCTCTTTAAACATGGCACAAGTGTGTTTTTTTCACATTTTTCCCCACTTAGAATTTTTTTGCGGTTTCCCTGTAAATTCTATGGTACGATGAATGACACAATAAGAAAGTTCATCTTGTCCTGCAAAATAAAAGCCCTCATATGTCTGTGTAAATGAAAAACTTAAAAAACTAAGGCTCTGGGAAGGCGGGGAGGAAAAAACAATTGTGAAACACAATATGCCTGGTCATTAAGGGGTTAAGCTCTGTAGTTCTCTGCACTTATTACACTCCTTTGTTTGAAATAACACATTGAAGCTGCTGCCCTCCTGCCATGCTGTCACTCCCTGCTATTAGATTAGACACAGAGCACAGAGAGCAAAGTAGGTAAGTAACCAGAGAAACCTGTGTCCACTCAGACTTGAGAACATCTACATTTTCTCTCCAACCAAGTAAAAAAAAAAAGCAATATATTTGTATAATGTTTTCATTTACTGTTCCCTATATGTTGAAAGCTAATCTTCATAGTGAGAGAACCCCTCTTTTAAAAATGAAAATCAGTTTAAGGAGTATGAATACTTTTGCAAACCAAGCAAGAATTCTATGGACCTAAAATGTGCTACGTTATCCTTATTGAGTTGAATAATGTCATAAGCTGGGAGCTTGCTCCATAAGCGTTGGCTGCTCCATGAGACTTCTTAGTTTCACCCTTTGGGTCACTCATTTGGATAAACTGTATTGGCTCTGTGTTCTCTGCTGGCCCCTTTTGCTTATGCAACAGTCAATTTAAAGGGCTAGTTCATGCCATTAAAGTAACCTCCCACCTTAGTAAGAACTCTAGAACCTCCATCCACGGACACCAAATTTATTGTACTCTGTCTTCTCTGCGCTTTTCTTTTGTTCAACAGCAGGGTCCAATCCCCCTCATGAGGGTTGAGAGTAAAGACCTGATGACCCTTACTGTATATTCTGCTTCCCAGTGTAGCCAAAAGCTAACTCTACTAGCAATCTTAGGTATTCACCACCCATGGGACAATTAATTTTTAGTTTGGTAGGAAATGACTCAGTACAATTTGCAATTAATTGATTTTAAAATTATGTAAATCTCTGATTATTCTTGGTAGGTGGGGTCGCTCAGTGACAGCCTTCCCTGTGTAAGCTTGTACACAGACATACAGTTTAAACAAGAAGTTTACATACACTATATAAAAAGACATATATGCATGTTTTTTCAGTATCTGACATGAAGTCAGAATAAACCTTACCCGTTTTAGGTCAATTTGAATTACCAAAATTATTTGTATTTGCCAAATGCCAGAATAATGAGAGAATTTTTTAGCCATTTTTATTACTTTCTGCAAAGTCAAGAGTTTTTATACACTAGGATTACTATGCCTTTAAACAATTTGGAACAGGCCATTTGAGGATGTCATGTCTTTACAAGCTTCCGAAAGGTTTATTGGCAACATCTGAGTTAATTAGAGACCCATCTGTAAATGTATTTTAAAGAACACCAGAAACACACTACTTCTAGGTCTAAAGAAATCAGCCAAAATATCAGGAAGAGAATTTTGCTTGCACAAGTCTAGTTTATCTGGGTGCAATTTCCAGATATCTGAAGGTGCCTCATTCATCTGTACAACAATTATGAGCAAGTACAAACAAGATGGAAATGTCCAGCTATCACACTGTTCAGGGAGCAGATGGGTTTTGTATTTCAGAGATGATTGTGCTTTGGTCTGACATGTGCCTATCAACCCAAGAACAAAAGCAAAATACCTTGTGAAGATGCTGGCAGAAGCTGGTAAGACTGTGTCATTATCCACAGTGAGTACTGTACTCCAAAAGAAACATATAAAAGCCAGATTAATATTCGCATATGCACAGAGGAACAAAGACCTACACTTTTGGAGATTATGTGCAATGCTGAAGCAACATCTCAAGACATCAGCCAGGAAGATAAAGCTTGGGCAGAAATGGACAATGACCCAAAGCATAATGCCAAACTGGTTACAAAGTGGCTTAAGGATAACCAAGTCAATGTTTTGGAACGGCCATCACAAAGCCCTGATCTCAATCCTATTGAAAATTTGTGGGCAAAGCTGAAAAGGCAGATGCGAGTAAGGCGACCTACAAACATGACTCAGTTACACCAATTCTGTCTGGAGGAATGGGCCAAAATTTATATCAACTATTGTGAGAAGCTTGTGGAAGGATATTCAAAACATTTGACCCAAGTCATACAGTTACTAAATACTTTACCACTTAATTATTAATATGTTTCCTAGCCTGTAAATTGTTCAGTGGTTAACAATACATAGTACCAAAGTTATTCTTATTAAAATAATGTAAAGGTGGCTCAATGGTTGCCAAGGACAACATCTGCATTAAGTTTGTATGTTCTTTATGTATTTCCAAGGGTTTCCTCAGTGACCTAGGTCAGACAGAATCTAATTTCTGGTGAAAATCTGCAAAAATTCAACCTTAATCCTAACTCCAACACTAAACATCTGGGAAGCCTCAGGTTTAGAGTTAGGGTTATGATTGGAGTTAAAGTTAGACTAACCCTTAGCCTAGGGTTGTCCAGATGTTGCTCAGATGTGTGTTTGTGTTCCTAAGCAATCTGGTGGTATTTGGCTTCTGCAGGTGCTTTCTAGAAGTAGAAAAACACATGAAACCCTTTTTCTCCATACACTTTAATCGGTTTAGGACATCACAATCCCCATTATTTTTTACAAATTCAGCTGAGCTGCTTTAAACAAAACAAAGAGTTATTTAAGCAAAACTAGTTACTTGCAAATATCTGAGTTTACAGACAAAAAATTTCAGTCTATAGATATTTTCTATCCTGCATGTATTTATGCAATATATTGACTGAATTGCGAGTTTTATAATGTCTTGGTACAAAGTAAAACTTCAGAGAGCCTTAGGCTATTCTTTTCACCTCACTTAAACATTCTCATTAGGTCTATATCACCTCAGCAAGATATATCAAGTTATTTCAACAGTTCACAAACTTTAGTTAAACATAATTGTGCTGACTTTTCTCAGTTCTTTTTTCTGCAGATTATACATTGAAGGGCATTTAAAATGAAGCCAGTTAAAAACTAAAAACAAATATATCATTTGATTATATAAATAGGGTTCTTCTGTAATACATATTTTTAGTGTTTTTTTGTTTTTGTTTAACAAAACATTTTATTTTCTGGAAACGTTCTCATAAATGTTAGTTTTCTCTATAGGATTGGAAACATTTCAGAAAACAACATTTTCAAAAGGTTGTCCAGTTTTATTTAAATATGGATAAGGTACTACTACCTAATTTAAAAACAAACAGCAACAAAAAAAAAACCTCCCTCCTCACCTCCTTTTATTCAGTGCTGCACCAGTGATGCTCCATTCAGCTGGAAAAAAAAAAAGAAAACATAAAGCCAAGGAAAAACTCTGCAGAGCCAGCACTGGAGTGTATG